>JANRGW010031020.1:10091-43055 GCA_024733675.1 Psilopsiagon aymara | reverse complement strand
CCATGTCCTTTTTATGTTGAGGACACCAGAATTGCACACAATACTCCAAGTGAGGTCTCACAAGAGCAGAGTAGAGGAGCAGGATCACCTCCCTCGACCTGCTGGTCACGCTCCTTTTGATGCAGCCAAGGATACGATTGGTTTTCTGGGCTGCAAGTGCACACTGCTGGCTCATGTTCATTTTTCCATTGACCAACACCCCCAAGTCTTTCTCTGCAGCGCTGCTTTTGAATCTCTTCTCTGCCCAACTTGAAGCTGTGCCTGTGATTGCTCTGACCCAAATCCTTTCCTGTTATCTTTAATTCTAACTGGGCCTTAGCTTTCCTAACCTGGTCCCTAGCTTCCTGGACAACATCCCTGTATTCTTTCTAGGCCACCTGTCCTTGCTTCCACCTTTTATAAGCCTCTTTTTTCCTTCAAATTTTCCCCAGAAGCTCCTTTTCCATCCAAGGAGGTCACCTGGCCCTCCTGCTGCACTTCCTTCTAGTTGGGATGCAACGCTCCTGAGCCTGTAGTAGGTGATCCTTGAATATCAACCAACAGTCATGGGCCCTCCTTCCTTCTAGGGCGATACCCCATGGAACCTTACTAAGGAGGTTCCTGAAGAGGCCAAAGTCTGCTCTCTTGAAGTCCAGGGCTGTGAGCTTGCTGCACGCTCTTCCCACTGTCCTGAGGGTCTCGAATTCAACCATCATGATCACTGCAACCAAGGCTGCCCTGGAGCATCACATTTCCAACCAGCCCTTCCCTGTTGGTGAGCACGAGGTCAAGCATGGCACCTCTCCTTGTTGGCTTCTCTATTACTTGCAGAAGGAAATTGTCTTCCACACAATCGAGGAACCTCCTGGATTGCTTGTGCTGGGCAGTACTATCCCTCCAACAGGTATCAGGTTGGCTGAAGTCCCCCATGAGAGAAAGGGCCTGTGAGCGTGAGGCTGTTCCTATCTGTCTATAGAGTGCTTCACCCACAGAGTCCTCTTGATCAGGCAGTCTGTAACAGATCCCCACAGTAATGACTCCCATCATTATTCTCCCTTTAACCCTGACCCACAAACTCTCTATTGACCGATCACCTGTCCCCAGACAGAGTTCCATACCCTCCAGCCTATCCCTAACATAAATAGCAACTCCCTCTCCCTGCCTACCAGGCCTGTCTTTTCTAAAGAGCCTGTAACCTTCCATTCCAACACAGCAGTCATAGGAGCCATCCCACCATGATTCTGTGATGCTTATGATATCATACCCCCACAGAACTGCACACATCTCTAATTCCTCTTGGTTGTTCCCCATGCTGTGGGCATCTGAGCTGAGCTCCAATTGAAGTCGGCTCATTGGCTGGAGCAGCTGGAATATTTCTGCATTGCTCTGAGCATTTATTACAGGTGCTGGCAAGTGACTGGGTGTGTTGGGATGGAATGATACCCCCCTCCCCCAACACATCTAGTTTAAAGCATCCTTGACCAGCCTGGCAAGCCTCCTACCAAATCCACTCTTCCCTTTGTCAGATAGCTCCACCAGCCTCTAGTAGACCTGGCCTACTAAACTGAGTCCCCTATGCAAGATACCCAAACCTCTGACTATGGCACCACCCTTCTAACCATTTATTAACCTGGCCAATCCTCCTCACCTTTTTAAGGTCCTGCCCTGTATCCTGGAGAATTGAGGAAAAGACAATCTGAGCTCCAGAGCCCCTGACCACCTCTCCCAGAGCTCTGTAGTCCTTCTTTATGTTCTCTGGGCTACTGCTCTCTATATCAGTATCACCCACATGGATCACTAGAAGCAGGTAATAGTGAGACTTAACGAGAGCAGGCAGCCCCTCTGCAACATCCCTGATCCGAGCCCCTGGTAGGCAACACACCTCAGTTGAGACTGGGTCAGGCAGACAGATGGGTACCTCTGTTCCTTCCAAAGTAGAGTCCCCTACCGCTACGACCCACTGCTTTTTCCTGGCAGCAGCAGTAGTGATCTTTACCAAGTGCATCAACCGAATGTTCTTGGTGGGTGCGTGGTTTCTCATCAGCAGCCTCCAGGACAGCAAAGAGGCTCTGGCTGGGGACAACAGATTTAGGAGGAAGCCCCTTACTTTTAATTGTCCTCTTCCTTTTTGTTGGTGCTTTTTGTTACTGTTTCCCAGCTTCCTGGGTTAGGGCCTCCTTCTTCCCTCCATGAACTACAGTGGCCGCTCGAGGCCCCCGCGCAGCCGGGTCCTGAGGCAGCAGTGCCGCTTCCTCTCAGCTCCCTGACCCCTCTCAGCCATTGACACCGTCCCGCAGCTCAGCCCCCGCTGCAGGAGGACCTCCACCGGGAGCACCGAGTGCAGCCCCGCCCATGGCGCACCCTCCCCTCACAAGACCAGGGCAGGCATTCTCTGCACTCAGAACTGCAGTTGTGCACCGCAGCCTCCCCTCTCATCGGCTCTGTCTGGGTGTCTACGCTGCCACCGCCGGGGCAGCCGCAGCAGAGCTCCCAGACCGAGACCTCCTCATAACACGAGTGCTCCCCGACCCGCCGAAACCGCCTCGCCGCCTTCCCCGGGGCAGTTTTTACCCCGTCAGGGCCGGTGCCGCCCCTCCTGGAGCCGCCCCCCGTGTGTCGGCTGCTCGTGTCCGCTGAGCTGCCGGCCCCTGGGGAGGTGCTGGCGAGGACTTGAGGGTCCTTGGGTGGCTCCCGCCGCTCTGAGCTGAGGCTCCTGGACGCTGAGCTTCCCCTCGATCAGGGGTTGAAGGCAGCCTGTCTCGAGCTACTGACCTCAGCAATTCAATTAATATTATTATTAATTAATAATTATTAATTGCTTTGTTTTTCATTGGACGCCTAGGGGAGTAAGAAAGAAGTGAAGCACTTCCCATGAAAAGAACAAGGTCTCAAAGTTACCTATAAGATGGATCATTTATCTTATTCCAGATTAGGAAGAGACATTAAGCACATACTGTCGAGTGCTGAGGGTGCTGCCGAGGGTGCTGCCGGGGCTGAGTCCCTCTCAGGTAGTTTGCAGACAAAGAGCTTGTCTCCTGGCTGGATCAGACCTTCAGACATGAAAGAGGGAAACTGTTGAAAGGAGGAGGTGGATGAGGGGGATGTGTTTCTTACTGTTGTTTCAGAGGCAGTTTTGTATATCTCCACACATTAAGGTCCTCCATATGCTGTTTTTCAATATCACCTTGTCACTTCAAGCTGTCTGACATTTGCTGTTGGATGGGTCTGCTGTCTTCTCCAGGACTCATTCACATCCCACCCAGATGCCAGAAAAGGTTGTAAAGAACAGTGGAAAACGCAAAATATGGCAGTTCAGAGCATAGATGTTTCCCAGAGTTGAAACTTGTCAACCGGTTTTCATCAGACTCTGTGGCATAGCCTGTGTATCAGGATCAGTGAACATTACCAGAAGAAGTAAAAGGGTAGACTAAAGCTAAATCAAAACCAAACCATTCTCCTGATGTATTTGAAGCAGCCAAAAATTTGCCTTCCTCACCTCCCCTAGATCTTCTGGAGATCTAGCATCCACCTAAGACTTAGCAATTTCTGTCTCATTTCACGAAAAGAGTCTCTGGAATTCAGCAGGGGGTGACATCCATTATCAGAGCTTTGCTTGTGTGGGGATTTTTTATGTGTTTGCTTGGGGTTTTGTTTTTTTTTGGGGGGGGCCTTTTTGGGGGTTTTTTTGTTATTGTTGGTTGGGTTTTGTTTTGTTTTGTTTTTGGGGGGGGGTGAGTTTTTTTTTGGTTTTGGGGGGTTTGGTTTTTTTTTGGTTTTGTGGTTTGTTTGGTGTTTTTTTTTAAATGGAAAATATGAAAATATATGAGTCTATAAACTATTCTGCGCTTACTGTTTCATTCTTTGTTATCTGTACATGCTCAAGTGCAAGAGTTACAGAAGGAGGCAGGACAGAACCAGCAATTGGAGAAAAGCTGCACTGCAAAGCTGAAGTGGACTGAGTTCCAGTTAAATCCCAGTGGCACCAGTCTCAGGAAGTTTGCAAGTTCACATCTGAAGCTCAGCTTTGCAGCTGCTTTTGCTTTTTACGGGATGCAAAGAACTGCTAAGTCCTGGATCCTACAATTGAGCATTAGTTCTCCTTGTGGATCACAGTCTACAGTTTGGGTTCATCTAAGCTTTTAAGGGTTGGGGGACAAGGTAGATCACTGGAGATGCAAATATCTGATTGTTTATAAGCACTGGGCACCACCAAAGCAACTTTTGAAACAATTTTTTTTCAATCTTCTGGGTTTCTAGGCACAGATATTTAAAATGAATGCTGTGGGATTCATTTCCATAGGTTACTTTAGAAATCAAAAGCAGAAATGGGTTTAAAAAACTGATAAGTTTAGGGAGAACAAGCCCATTGGTCATTAATACAACAGTCTAAATCCAGTCTTTAGCTTGAAAGGTTCCTAAATAAATGAGTGCTGAGAGGATATCATGGGTAAATGCTACATTATGTCTGACCTGATTTTATGCTCTCTCTTTACATATACACTGTGGGTCATATTGCTGACAGATTATCCTGGCAGAGATGGCTCATCTCATCTGAAACTTAGAGAAAAATGGGGAGGAAAAAGTGAAATACATGGGGTTTTTACCCCTTAAAATGTCCTCCCTGAAGAAGCTTGATTCAAATTGGGAGATGTCAAATTGGAAGTGGAATATTAGGGAAAACTCTAACTTCTTCCAAAGAGCTGTATATAGGGTTAAGGAAAAAGAAACAGACAGACATGGCCTTCCACAGGGTTTTGTTGCCTTGGTACTCTCATGGGAGCATTGCTGTGATATTTGAGAGCCTATAGCCCTGCAATTAAGATCCAGCTGTGCAAGCGATGATATGCAGTAGTTACTAGGAATAGCAGGGAACCAGGCTTCAATGACCCAACTACCCCTTCTAGTCCTTATTTCTTTGTTTTCCTACTGCAGTAATAGTCAGATCTTTCCATTCAGTACTGATGCAGGTTTTTTGGGGTAGCATGGAGCATGTACCTGGGGACAGATGTGTATTTCACATTAGTTTTCTGGGGTGATACAGGTTCTTTTGCACTTTTCACAGCCCTTCAATTCTGCCGACGACTATCAGTTGGGAAAAAAAACAACTAAGATTTTTACTTTGCTCTACTTGGCCTAAGCCCACCAACCCATTCCACATAGAGTCAAATCCATCTGTCAAGCAGTAATGGATTTCTTTCCTTTCCCTGATCACTCCTGGGCTGAAGCTGAACTGATAACCTTAGAGACTGTCTTTTCAGGCTGGCTGCAAGCCAAGAATGTAATTTCACAAAGAAGTGCTGAAGTTCAGAAACAGGGTTTTGCTGCAACGTGGAATTAAGCTGGGACATTTTAAATGCTGTCAAGAAACAGTGAATGCCCTTGCTGCCTCCTGCCCCTCACTGAATTCCCCACCTTCCTCCTGAAGAGCAGAGCACCAAACTGTGTGATGGAAAACATGGACTCAGATGGCTCCTGAGTGGGTTCCTACTCACTTTTGAAGTTTGCATGCCTGAAAATTCATTGGACTATGGGCCAGAGTAAGTAAAACTTGTTGTTTCTTGCATGTCAGGACAGCTTAGTGGAGGGGCCACACAGCACAGCCTCCCTTTGGCAACAGGGGTAAGACCTCCCTGGGACATGAGCCCTACTGCATGACTTCCAAGGAAGTAACCAGCTGCTTTAGCTCTCTGTGCCCCCTAAAACTCATCTTATCCCTGTGCCATAGACTTCTGCTGCTTCATCTGAGTCTGCTCATTATGGGGCTTTTTTCAGCTGAGGGGGCAGAGCTGCCTAGCAGGAGCTCTCTGAACAGGGATCACTTTTAAGAGCACCAAAGTGAAGTGACCCTGGTTTGCACCCAGAAAACCAGGAAAACAGCCAGAATCTGAGGCTGAATCTCCCCACTTCAAATGAGCACCTACTCCTTCCTTTTTTGACCACATCTGCTGTTGTCGGTAAGAGACACTTTCATCTGAATCCAATACATTTCTTCAAAAATTTTCTGTTTTAATGACAGAAATCAACGATGATATTGTCAGAAGATCCCAAGCGAAATCAACTGTCAAGTAAGGCAAGAATGATCCATCACTTCCATGGAATTTGCTTTAATGCTGCCTGAAAAAACCCACCTTGATGATCACTTAGCAACAAAGTCAGTTGGGCCCCATAGCAAAGAACTAGACCAAGTGGCAACTCAGTCTAAAAAGGCAAGAACCAGTTGTACTGCTAATGTCCTTTTAAGGAACACGCAGAAAATCCCTAGGTGAATTGCTGTAAGGCTTGGATGTCCCTGTCAGCCCCAAAGTACTTCCTGTTTCCTCTTGCAATCCTTAAGTTGGTCTTCAAAACCTGCACTTTTTAGGCAGAGGACAAATTTCCAGTAAGTATAGTCTGTGCCTACTCATCTTCCCTCCCTAGTGTCAAAAGGCACAAGGGAAAAGCTGAACATTGCAGATTACCAGCTTAATCAGGAAGGCATGCTCCTGACTCTCCAGAGGGCTTCTCTACCCTCCCAAGTATGGTGTGGCTGAAGAGGATACTGTGACTTCTAGCAAGCCAGGTGCTAAAAGGCTCCCATATTAATTTGGATGTGTAGCTGAGTGGCTTGCACATGTTTGCTGCTGCTGATCTGCACTATGTTAGTCTGCTTAGTGCATCTGTACAACAAGAGCCAGCCTTGCGTGGTATTGCCACATTTCCAGACAAGTAAAAATGCAGCTAAAACTTTGAAGGTTTTTTTATAGCTCGAGTTTTCCCTCAGTGCATTTGTGTCTTTGCTTGTGTGCATGAGAATGCGTGTCGAGGGGGAAGGGAATGGCTCCTAAAAGGAATAAAAAAGTTTGTGGAATGGTGTCTGCTGTCTTATCTAACAGTAGTTCACTAGCCCCAGTGGAAAAAAAACAGGTCTAGACATCATAGTGTAGGTGGGGGGTGTGAAAGAGAGGGAGAAAAAATAAAACATGCAATATTGTTCTTTAAGTGGCTTACTTCCTTCCTCTCTGATACCAAACAAAGTTTTAATGATGAAACCTGCTAACAGCTGGGGCTAATTTGGAGGTTATTTTTATGGGAAGAGCAGCAAGACAATAAAAGGCCAATCCCAAATGTGACTCGGTTCAAGCATTTCTCCCAGCAGACCCTCTAAAATAGTTGTGATTCAACCTACTCCATCCTCATTGCGTCACCTCTGCCTGGTAACCGTGTGTCACAGGGATGCGAACACACGCTACATGTCTCCTCCAAAGGATGTGGAGGTCTCTGTAGCTCCTTGCTTAGCAAACTGCAAGGCAGGGCAAAGGTTTGTGGGGTTCATCTGGGGACTCTCTGGAAATGTCATCCGTGCTTACATTTATGTGTCACCGGATTTTGAAAACTTTTCCACTTTGCTGTTGTTTGGGCCCCTCTCTATCCAGAGTCTTACGCATCTACTGTGGAAGATGACTTGTTGTCCTAAGGTTGCCAAGGGCTCATGGGAGTTTCACAGCTGCATGTTACTGTAGGATGCATGGCTCTCGCTGTGTAATGACATGAAATGCAGCTTTCTCCTGGGACTTTGAGAAGGACTGGACTGCACTCAGCAGCCCATTTTGTAGGTTTCTTTCATATGGACATGAACTTGGGGGGTTGATAGAGTTGGATTGTTTGGGAAAAACAATTTTCTGGTCCTGACCATAGCTGTACCAAGTACCCCAGGAGTGGAACAGGGATGCTGCTCACCATCGAGAGAGTCCCTTACCCTGAGGCCCACCTTTGGCAGAGTGGAAGGAATGTGTCAGACACAAGGTTAGCCTTCTGGCACTGCTTGGAGCTTAAATAATCACCACAGGTTGTTAAACTAAAGCCATTGGCTTCGGGAATAGAGGAGAGCACCAGCTGAAGGGAGAAGAAAGCCTCCTTTTACAAATGAGAACCAGCGCCTCTTGCGATGCTGCCATATAAAATCATGCAGCACCTGTTAGATCTTTTCTCGCTTGCTCTCAAGATGCAGGAACAGCTTGGCTCTATAAAAGCCCCGATATGTTTGTTTTCATTCTGAAGAGCTAATCCAAACCCCTCTCTTCCCAAAGGACAGGGAAGGAGGGGCTGGAGGGGGTATTTTTATTTTTTTCCTTCTGCTGGGGAAACAGGTTCGAGCTGTTAAAATAATTGGCAGCAGTAGAATCCTGCAGATTTCTTTGGCTGCATTTTAAAATAGAGAGATTTTCCTCTTCTCTTTACCTCTCCCTTGTTTTTTTGTCTTCTGATTTAGCCATAAAATTGCCAGTTATTACATTAGCAGTTGCAGAAAGCAGGAGTTTTCCTCATTAGAGTGGCTCTGCTCAAGTGTTCTGGTAATATAATTTGGTGGGAAGGACCTTGCTAAAAGGCTATAAAACTGAGCTGAGCACTCACACGGCAGTGTCAGAAGGTTGGTTTCTTGGTTGCTTTAGTAACATTCAAGCAAAGCTTCCCTCTCTTTTCAGGACAGGGAGATGTATTTAGTTCCAGATCTACCTATACCTCCTCTGCCTTGTGAAGAAGTCTACAGGCAAGCAGCAGCAGCACAGGAGAAGCCCCTGGAGAAGGGTAGCTCAGCTGTGTATATCCCTGCCTGCCTCCTGAACTCCGTCAGAGGCCAGCGGCATGCAAGCCTCCACCTTTCCCAGTCCTCAGGGCACACCTCACATATTGCAGCCCCAGACGCTGCCCACCTAAGGCAGCCAGAGAATGTCACCTCCTGACTGGGACTAGACCCTTTCAGCGGTGGGCAATTGGCAGTGTGTATTGCCTTCACAGAGCTTGGGCTGCATTGCTGGTGGCAGCAGCAAGTGCTCCCTGCCTCCTTGCAGGTATAATCAGCCAGGCAGCTCAAAAGAAGAAAACTGCCTTCAGCTCACCAAATTGTACCTATATCCCTTTTACCCAAATTAGAGCCTCATCAGAGACCTATTTTTCGCGGGATTTCATCAGAAGTTTTACTGCTCTTTTTCTTTAATGCAGAAGACTTTAAAGGGTGCTTCAGTCCTCAGTAAACTGGAAACTGTGTTACCAGAGCAATTGAGATCTTGTTCTGAGTTGAGTCTCACCTACTACACCCCGTCCCCAGCCCTACATAATGATTTAGCAGAAAAAAAAGACAGGCAAGAGAAAGTCCTACCAAAGTGCGCTACCAGCCTGTTAAATTTCTCTTGTGAGATAAACATGCCTTGCAAAGCTCAGGGAAAAACACCTCTGGAAGCCATTGTAACACTGCAACTACTGGAAAGATGTCTCCTTATCAAAGCCATCTGGTCAGGTGCAGATTTAGACTCTTGGTATCACAAAGCATCTCTGGCAATGCCACACTTACTGGAATTTCTGCCTTGCTTTTACTTCCATGGAGTTCAAACTGTCTAGTCAAGTGTAGGCTGTATTGCAATTGAACAAGCTTTCCTGCAAAATGGACCTTAATTTGACTCTGGGAGCTGGATACATCCTTATTTGGGGCCAGACTTGGGTGAAAGGTCATGCTTCTTAGTGGGCCCCCTCCTCAGAGAGACAACACAGGATGAAACCCAGGAGCTGCAGGTGGCCAGAGCTGCAAAGCCCAGAAATACCTCTCCTTTGTTCACTGCTGGGAAATTCTAGAGAATACCTCATTGGGAAGTAACAGGGCTGAGAGTCCTGATTTAAAGAGCACTTACTCTGCATTAGAGATGACACAGCAAGTTCAGTGGCTGTGCTTGGAGCAGAAGGACAGATATTTGACTGTACATGCCCAAGAGTCAACTCTCTCTCACCCAAACTGAGTAAACTCATATGAGACAATGCAAAACTGACTGAAGCTTTCATTCTGATGCTGCATCCAGCAAGACCATTGAAAACCTTCATTTGTTACATCCCCATCAGGAGTAGTCCTCACACCACCTCCATAACGTTGACTGTCCATTCAATTTTCAAAAAATCGGGCTCTCAGCGCAAAGTCTGAGCAAAGGGGTCAGGAAGACTGTAGTGTCCTCTGCCCTTTCCTCCATCAACGAATCCTAACCTCCTCTGAACTTTCCTCCACTTTGGCAAGAAATTTCAAAAGTCAAGTCCGTGACTTTATGGACAGATCTATATCAAACAGTGACCCAGTCTGCACTCACTTAGTGGCAGAGATGTATCATCTGCACACCACATAAAAATGGTGCCATAGAGAAATTACAATTAAACAGAAAAAGAAAACATTCTGGGCCAAAGCTTTTGGGTGAAAAGTCTCCCATATGCATCAGCAGTTTCTGCCATTTAATTTTAGAGATGTACCCAAAGAGTTTCTTTATGAGTTTCTTCTCTCTCAAAGCCTGAAGATTGACTCCAGGAAGGATTTCTGTCTGTTCATCCAGAAGCCATTTCTACCTAGTTTCACCCTGAAACTCGTACAGAAAACAAAAGGGGGTGGTGGGTGGTGGGGCAGTGATGGTGTAAGCTACTTATTAGATGTTTCTTAGCACCAAATTCAGAGCTATAAGCAGGGGTCTGAATTGAGGGTTGTCCAGGAAGGTGCCTGTTCTGAATGCCTGGATGCTGTAACAGTGTTCTGCTCATTGTTAAAAATTTCCATCATTTTTGGTCACTTTAGATTACAAGTCTCAGGAAAAAAAGAAAACTGCTAGTAATTTCAGATGCTTTTTTCTCCTCCCAGAAATTAAAACCAGTGCCTGGACTGGTGCCTTTGAATTTATTTATCTTTTTTAAATTAAATCAGCTACTTAAAAAAAAAAAGCAGCAGCTACTGGCTGTTACTTTAACTCAAAGTTTCTGGCAAGCACAATGCCAGGATTTTCTTTTTTTTCCTTTGTATGGGAACTTAGGGGCAAGTTGGTGAGAAACTTTCCCAAAGACTCTGTAAAAACCACACCAAAACCCGACAAATTCAACCAGTCTGGAAAAGTCCAGGAGTGCGAGGAAGGCACATCTGCAGACAGGCTAGGGACATGAGCAGTTATCAGCTGGCTGCCAGCAGCAGCAATGGCTTCTGCATCCCCTCAGACAACAGGGGGTTGGATTTGGGGGTGCTGGAGCCAGCAGAACACCTGGACCCGCAGCCTCTGGCCTCTTCCAAGAGGATTTGAAGGGAGCCTGGGGAACTGAGGCACTCCTTGCTTGTGGGCAGTCTGGGCACCTGACTTCTGCAGGCTGCTGGGGAAATCCCAGGCAGCACCTCAGTACAGCAGGCAGGTGTCCAAACCTTTGAGCCAGAGGGCAAGTGAATCCTTGAAACTTTGGTGTGGACACAGGAGAAATCCCCATGGAGGACATGACTAGAAGTTCTCTGAAGCCACAGGTGAACAGGTCTCCAGAGGGAAGAGGACAAACCAGGACAGATCAGTGCAAGCATCTTCAGTGATGTGTACTAGGAAGGAGCAGGCAGAGGGCTGGAGAGCAAAACCTGCTCATTAAAATGTGGCTTTTGGTGGGGAAAATTGCCCAATTTTTTTCCTTTTTTATTTTTGCTTTCAGAAAAATGGGCAATTTTCTTCGGAGGTGTGCTTGCTGCATGCCTTTGGACAATGCACTGCCCCTCTGCTCTGAGCTCTTGTATCCTCATCACAAGAACAGGGGAATTTCAAGCCAGCACTTGATGAGTTATGGAAAAGCCTTCCTTCAGGCTTGGGAAGGGTGCCAAGTGCTTCCACCTGCCCCCTCAGAGAGTTTTGAAGCTTAAATAACCCAAACATTAACCTCGTAGGCACCATCACATCTTTTCTCTCCAGCTCCAGGCGGGAGAGGGGAGCATAGTCCTACCTGTTCACACTAACACAAGTCCTGGCTCACCACCTTTCTCTTGTGGTACCTCAACCAGAAGCAAATCCTCATTTCTGGCTGCCATTTCTTTCTCCCCTCTGCCTTCCCAGTTCAATTATTTTCTGTTCTCAGGCATTTGCAGAAAATGTGTGTCTCTTGCTTTGTCCTGTAAACTCCATGTGACCATGGGAACGGTTCCTGACCCAGCTGTCAGCCTACATGCTCCTCTCATTAAACTTTGGCTCTGCCTCAACTGGATCTTTAGGCAACATCCAGGTGAGCACAGCTGGGAAAGCACTTTCATCCATCTCAAGGATGCATAAGGCATCACTTCCCAGCCTGCCTTTCACCACGGAAAGCTTCACACCATGTCTCTGCTAAAACACCTTCCCTCTCCCTGCTCTACTGCACCTTCTCAGATTCAATTTACACAACTGCCTCTCTCCACAAATCCTTTTTTCGGGGCACAGAACCAGAGGAAAACCAGAGGAGGTCAGCAAAGTGGCTTTTGCAGGGAAAGTCTGTACCAGATTAGCAAAGGCCAGAGTTTACAGGCAATGGTATTTTGTGGAGCCTGAGCTTCCTATTGAACCTCTGGGAGCATCTGAAACATTTTTACCAGTCAGAACCAGTGGCACACAGAGTGCAGGTTCCTGAATTCCTGCAGAAAACTTCAAAGCACTGTTATGTGGCTCAAAAGGCCACATGGATCCCACCTGCTTCTCAACCCAGCCAAGTGATTTAGTGCTTCTTGGACATCTCCCTTGCACCAGCTGGAAGCTCACAGAATGAGCAGGCTAACAGCACTGACTGTGGTCAGCACCCACTTGTGCTTGTGCGTTCTTGGGGCACTGAGGAGGGGCTACAGTCACTGGTGCAGTGCAACCCTTACCTGTGTCCCCCCAGCTCTCTTCAATGGTATAGCCTCCATGACGTCCCAACACAAGGGGGATGGGGAGGGAGATAGGAGGGCTTGCAAGCCAGCCTCGTGCCATGGTTATGCACAGTGTTTGACAGAGGAGACTACTGACAGGTCTCAAACATTCCTGAGAACAGGAAGCAAGCCAGGGAACCCATCTGAGGGGACCAGCATCAGGTCACCTTGCAACCCAGCTCCACACTGCCAAGGAACCAGGGAAGTCACCTGTGAATTATCTCAAGCCCCTTTGTCACCCAGACCCCTGGAGTACCTGGCAGAGTGGCCCCTCATGTCAAGAGGGCAGATCACTTGGAAACCATTGCTTTCTGGTAAAAGCATGAAAATCTACCCATAAACATTTGGCACAAGATGTGAGTTACCTGTCTGGCCCTCACAACCTACTTAGTGTGCCCAACCCAGAGCAGCAGTCAGTAAAAAAGGAAGACAACAGAGAGGGAGAGGTTTTGACCAAGGAAATGTGTATCTCTTGCTGCTTTCAAAGGGTGCTGGCATTAGCCCAGAAAGAAGATCCAAAGGCTGCGAAGGGCTGTGAGAGCCATTTTTTAACCACCATATGAGAGTTACTGTAAAATAAACTCTCACGGCTATCCCCAGGGAGGACTGAGCAGCAGGCTGCTGTGTGCATGTGCACGCGCGGGCATGAACAGAGCACACTGCAGAGTGTCAACTGCGTTTTGAAGAGTGTGGTTTAAGGCCATTCCGGGGATTTCCCAGCTCTGACAAAGGGTTTAATTTCCCTCTACAGGGTGGGAAAATTCAGCGGGGGTTTGCTTAGGACTCTGAACAGGGTATCTACGGTGTGGAGGCAGGGTGTCCTGTCGTCAGCAGCTGTGTTGGGTCCAGCCACAGCAGGGTATTTAGGCACATGGAGAGCACTTAGGCTCCTGGGGGTTTCACTTCTGTGGATCTGATCCTGACAAAGCCAGGCCTGTCTGCTTTATGTGCAGTAACAGCCCTCAAATCTCATGCTAAAGGAAGGAGAGGGTGGTAGGTCATCTCTGTGGGTTAAGTTGGAAGTGCAAGAACTGTCACTGACAGGGCAGATGGCAAGGCCAAGCTTGCCAGACCACTACCCATTCCTAACAGAAGAGAAAAATGCTTTTCAAATCAGAAATCTTCCAGATTTACAGTGAAAAAAAGCAGAAACAGAAAATATGCGGGGAAGGGAGGAGAGAGTGAAAGCGTGTCCTATCTCTGTGAGGGATAATTTCCCAGAAAAAAAAAAAAGAAAGAATATCTCAAAACATGAAAAATCCTTGGCACCGGTTCTTACGGTCCAGTTCATTGGGTGAGTTCTGAAAAGAATTTCACTTGGGTTGCAGAGTGAGGAGATAATTGGAGAGGCTTTGAAGAGAAGGGTGAGATCCAGTTCATGCACTTTCTTGCAGTACCCTGGGATTGGGAGATCTCGGTGCAGCTCTCTGTCACCAGTGCCCTGTCTGACCTTAGGTAAGGAATTTAAATAACCTATGCCACAAGCTTCATTGATATAATAGGTGATAATGGGATAAAGGTAATGTTTTGATTTATAAGCCAAGCTTTAATATCTACATTACAAATATGTAGACTGGGATTCATTTGACATGCTTCCAGTAAAACATCAAAAACAAAAAAGCAGTTTGTTTTATTGGGAGGTCAAATATAAATACTCTATCCCATCCAAAATAAGCCTTTTTGTTTAATTTTCATGGTTTGGAAAAAGGTGGGGAGAAGAGAAAATTATTATCTCTATTTAAGAAAAGTTAAATATAGATACATATGTGTAACATTTAAAAACAAAAACAGGTAAAATTTTTGAAATGCCAGACCAATTTATTTATTTATTTATTTATACTAAAGAAATCCAGCATAATTGATGTTATTTGTAATTAATAACTTTTTGAGGAAGAAATTAACAAGAAAGGTATATATTGGGAAGAATCCTTCAGTGCAAATAAACAACAGCACCTCCCAACCTTGCAGGAGTTTGGAGAAGGTAAAGTCAAGCATGAAATCCTCAGTAACTATGTGATGAGATGCCAGATAAGTGTCTCAGGAAGACAGGATTTGATTGTCAGGGGCCTGTTCTCATGGAAAATAAAAGGCTCCAGTTTCTGTAAAATTATGTACAGACAAGACATGTGTTTTCACTGCATGGCACCAAGCCTGGAGTACATTTTTTGCTCCTGATTTACAAGGAAAACTTGGCACAAGGATGACCCACACAGCAAGAACTGGGCAGATTTAATACAGATGTGTGGAACAGCCTTTCAAATCCAGAAACCTTTAGTGTCAGGCGTAGTTGATTTTGCTTCAACCTCTCTATATGATACTATCTACAGGGGCCTTCTGAGCTTGGGATGGGCTTTTTAGATGTTAGCACTGTGTATTTATAAAAGAAAAAAACAGTCTATCTTCATGCCCTTCCACCTATGTCTGGGATTCTGCAATAGCAGGGCTTTTGGACTACCATAGTCTACAAAAGAAGGAGAGGTTGAGTGGGAAAGGAGAGAGTTCTCTGCCTCTGCCTATGATTACAGCAGCTATCGAGGTTTCTGCTTTGGGGCTTTTTCACATGTGTTGTCTCCCACTTCCTCCCTCCCAGGAGTGCAGGAGCAGGAGAGTAGAGATGACTTTCCATCCCAGCCCTGTTCAGGATGGTGGGAATTCAGAGAAGTGGGTAGTAATTCTGTTTCTCAGTAGCACCCACATGTCTGTGCAGCCCCACACCCATTCAGAGCAGTCACTGGACATGGAGAGTGCCAGAAATGGAGGTTTTGAACTTCTCTCCACTGACCACCCTCTCCAGCAAAGGTAGCCAGATCACAGTTGGCCTATGACCAGCAGCACCTCAAGACCCTGGTGGCTCTTCTCCCTCACTTACTGTCCCCTTCAAGACATGCTGCAAAGCGTTTGCACCACCAACCTTCATGTCTGTAGACCTCCACTGGCAAGCAGCCCATTCATCATCTTTCATGAGCCATAACATAACCAGCACAGAGAATTAATGTTGCTCATTTTAAGAGGAGGTTGGCAGTCAGTACCAGGAACAGCTGTGCCCCTTTCAAGATTTAATCAAGGTCTACAAACAAGCCAGAGGAAGAGACAACAGACTTTGAATAACAAGCTGACTAGTCTAACTCTGACATTTTCCTTCTGCATTCCTGAGGAAGACCTTCCCCTCAGAGAAAGCAGACAGCACTATTATGCAGTGCTAGAGGTATCATTTGAAACTGTAAAATGGAAAAGCCTTCCTTTTCAAGCAGGTCTCCATGTGATCTTTCTTTGTGAATGTCACAGAAATCCATAGCGCATGGAGGTAAGTCCTTTTAGAATTAAAAACATCAAACCTGGTTCACTAAGGACAAAAATTCTAATTTAATTTATATTACAAAACATTGCTAATAGTAGTATGGCTCTGTCCTGGCATATGAAGCTTTCAAGGACAGCACAAAAAGTTTTCTTGTGTGCATTCAGGGTGAGCATGGGTGTGAAGTACCACATGCATAAGCTTATATCTATGTGTGTATATATATGTACATACATACATACATATATATATATATAGTGCAACTGTGATGGGCTGAAAAATCAGGCCCTCAATATTTATAACTTTGGCTCATATCCCAAGCAAAGCAGCCCTAGTGCAGAAGCTCTATTTGTGGCAATGGGATCTACACACACCATTTTAGTTCTAATCCTAGGCAAGCTGGCAGACATAAGGTTTTATGGGAAGCAGAACAACTAATCCATGCTGAAGTGCAATGCAGAAAGTTTCCTAAGTATAGCGTCCCCTCAGAAATATGAGGGCTCAAATTAACCCCCCAAATCCTCTTTATCAAAGTCAGCCAAGCTTGGGGATGTTAAATTGATTACGTGGCCTATGCCAGCAGCCCAGGATCTTAGAGCAGATGGAGTGCTTATTGGATAGGTCTCCAAGGGAAGTGTAGAAAAAAGGCTGAATTAGCAAAACTGCTGACATGGAAATCTCCTGGAGCTCAAAGTCTGAGCACAGTTCTGCTGAATCCAAACCATTCACACTAGAATTTGGGAAGTCTTGCTTGGAGACCCTGATTCTTCTTTGAAGAACAGACCAGTGAGTCCCTGGCTGAAACAGATCCTTGGGTTTTCCCAGAATATGAATAACTATGAATGTTTTTTGCTGTTCCATGGCATTATTGCCCAATCTGAGGCATACTCTTTGGCCCCTGGTATTCCCATCCAAAACCATGTCTGTGTCCAGCTCTGCTCTAGTTCCTGGGCTGTATTAAACAATCAAAGAGAGGTTTCATTCTGCTTTGTGAGTACTGAGTTATGGCTACCTGTAGAGTGGGGGTCTGGTTACAAACTTTCTTACAACACTAAAGTGTGGGCAGGCCCAGGATTTGTGTTTGGACACATCTCTCCCAGACAAAGAGAAATTTCTAGTTGCTTGGATGATGAGTCAGCATAAATGTTGGTAATTAGCAAAGATTTTCTTGTTTTCCTTCTCCTTCGAACCTTGAAACAGACTCACATTCTTTTCTTTTTTGCAGCTTTGTCCAGTGGTTCACATGGCCTCCCAGCTGAGATCTTTAACAGATTGCCAACTGTACTGGGAGTTTTCTGTGACCCTGATAATTGTCCCAGAAAGGAGGGAGCTGACACCTATCATGCTCATTTCATGTGAGATCCTGGAGGGACTTACAACCAGAGGTCCTTCTTATCAAAGAGCAACTCACAGAGTCAAAACACCAAAGTGGGGGAGAAGAATGCAATGAAAACATCCGATGTAGAGGAACTCTTGGATAATATTTCTCTGCTGAACAATCATTAGTTTGTGGGATTTTTTTCTTTTTTAATAAGTAATTCTCGGAGAACGAATATTATCTAGAGGAAAATTTCCTGATAATGAAAACCACAGATTTTGGCACACAAATTCAGCCTCATGAACTGTAAAATAGGAACAGGTTCACCAGCTTCTCCCTTTCTGCTGCCCATGAAGAAAGACTATAGAGCTGTCACTTGAAAATCTAGTCTTTTTCACTACTGATGGCTGCCACAGGAACCTCTGCTTCTATAGCACTGGTCCAAAACTGAAAACCTGATGCAGGGAGTAGCTGTGTACTGACAAATATGCCCAGTTATCCTGCGACTCTTGTGACTTAAGTTATCAGTAGTAGTTCATCTAAGTAAAACTGGTGTCATTTGAAAGCTAGAGAAATGATACTTCAGACAAATCAAGGATCTGACTTGGGCGCTACAAATAAAAATTCCCCAAACTAATGAAGTAGAAAAGTCTTCTTGCACCAATTTATCAAAGATCCTAGATAAAACACCTCATCTCTCTGATCTGAGAGCTGAGCACCTAAATGTCTAAGAAGACTGGTTGTAATTTTCTCTAAACTGAAATAAACAGAGGAAAAAAGAGGGTAAAACCACAGGCCACTTTCACATTCTTTTCACCCTGTTTTTTTCTTCCTTTTCTTTTTTTCACATGTGGGACTCTTCAGGAGAAAGTAGTGTCTCAAGCATTCTGGGAATGAAGGAGTAGTTGAGGCAAAAAACATGGTGAAAATTTCCTGGGTCTCTGGTGGGTGGAAGTTCTGTGAACTGCAGCTCAAACAGTTTTCATGCACCCTCAGAAACCTATAAATGTTTTCAAAGATTATTTACCAGCAACCTTTTCATTAACATTTGCCAAACTCATTTGAAAAAGGGAGCAAATTTTCTGTCAGAGAAGCAATTCCTAGCAAGGGAGCCACAAGCTGCTCTGAGCTGCCTTGGAAAAAAAAAAAAAAGGAAAAGGAGGAGGAGGAGGGGGAAAAGCATCTGTAAACCATAGCCTGCAATTTTGGCTTTGGAGCTCAAGATAATAAGACCACTGACTGACAAATTCCAAGAGTATTTTTCTATTTATATTAAGTTATATTTATTTGTTCAATATGTGAGGATGTGATTCCTTGCATTAATCATTAGCTTGGTAGAGCTTTTCCTGCTTCCTTGCCAAGATTAAAAAAGAAAATAAAAGGACACACACAAAAAAAGAAAGAAAGAAAAAATAAAAGAAGTTTCCATGTAGATATAAGTAGTATTACATGGAATAAGCCCCCCTTGTCCCTTGTAGGGAAGGGCAGGACAAGTTGTCAGGGCAGCCCTGCAGTCCAGGCTTTTATTTATATCATTGTTGCTGGGAAATTTGCAAAAAGGCGTGCAGATGCTCTCCTCATGGAAACAAACAGGTCAAGTGTGAGCTGGATTTCAGAGGTCTGGATAAACCTCTCTGAGCCACACTTCTCTGTCACTCTTGAACTCAGTTCTCCATATGTAATAACCCAAATTACTGCTTTGGTTTCTCTTCAAGGGTATGGTGTTTGATACCCCAACCTTCCAACCCACACTGTAACAATGGTTAACATTATGGCATATGCCATGTACTACCTGTCTTCCATACCTATAGCATCTTCCCTGGACATTCCCACTAGCCCAGTATGGTGCTTAATACTATATCAGGGTACTAAGCTTTGGAGTATATTGGGGCATGTTCCAGTGTAAATAGACACCGATCCCATTCAGAACTCAAAGTGTCATTCTGGTATGGAAGTAAAACTGAGATGTGTAATAGCAATCTGACTCCATTTCCTGAAGAATTTGCCCTTTCTGTGTTTAGTGCTGGAATTAATAAGTACGTCCACTCAGTGTAAACATGAGCAATTGTTTCCATCAGTTGAGAGCATCAGTAGGAGGAAGTGAGAACTTGGAGAGATGCCTTTGAAGAAGCTGTTACTGAAAAGGAAGGGGGAAAATGATGGTCCTGTACAGGGATGTTTTCACACTGGCTGGATTACAGAGCAGCCTTCAAAGAAAAGGAATCTCTGTTTGCACCCGCAAAAAGCCCCAGGCCAGGAGTAGAACCATGGCTGGATAAAATAGTCAAGAGCCCCTATGGGAGCTGGTAACTTTAGAGTCAATGATAGAGTCAAAGATAGAGTTTACCTGGGTTGGGTAAGCAGAGAAAATTCCTCTCTTGAAATATATAAGGCAACTGTAGGGAGAGAGAAAGGAAGAAATCCAGGTGTCACTTGGTCTGCTAAACAGAGGAGCTTTTGAAAATGGCTCTTGGGGTTCTTACAGTGCTGTATAGGACTGAGAGAAGGTGTGCCCTCAGTCTTCCCAGGCACTGCAGCATCTTCTTCTCCTCCATTCCTATGTATTTTAAGATTTCAAACAGTCTCTTGTGCACCACACGTTCATCAGCTGCCAGGGTCAGAAAGAGGGGAGGTAATGTTTTCTGTCTTTCTTTCATGTTGGTGGGTAAAGATGGCTTAACAACTGATGATTTCTGGTATGCTTGTGGAGCAGGTGAAACTTCAGCACTATCTAGGCAGTGAAGTCTTCCCCTGTTAGCAGAGACACGTGTCCTGGCAAGCATCTCTCAGGCAGTTAACCCACCAACTTAAATTTCATCCTGCACTTTGAAGTGAGTCATCCAAGTGGGGAATTGAAATCTCCAAGGTACACAGGCTTCTCCCTGCCCATGTGGGATAGCTCACAGCAACAGTTTTTCAGAAACAGAGCCAGTTCAGGGCTGTGTGACTCAAAAAATCAGGTTTCCATCTCCTGCCTTGGGAGACTAGTCCTCTTGTAGGAAAGTTTTCCTCAAGCCAATTTTTCCTTTGCTCAATCTCAACCCACTGCTCTTAATTCTCTACATCTTGCGTTAGCCCCCCTCCACCCTGAACCTCCCTGAATGACTGATCTTTCTTCTTGGATGATCTTCAGTTATTTGCACATCATTATTTTTCTCTCCTACTAAGTGGTCTTGTAGCCCATAGTAATGTTTTGTGTCACAATGTTTTGGGTCTTGTGTTCATCTGGAGTAATTTTCTTGTCTTCATTTTTATGAAAAAAAAAAAAAAAACAAAAAACGTAAATGGAAAGCAAAATCAATCGGATTCACTCACGAATCAGGATGCCATCTGCTAAAGTTTCTTCCACAGCGCTTTTATTTATGGCTTACTTTTGAAACTTTGCAAATGAAGCAGCATAATGGAAATGTTGGCACCACCTTATCTTTTTCTACACTAACCTAGAGACATATGAACACACCAGGGATTCATGGATGTGATACTTCGACCCTGTGGAAGCCCATTTGGGAATAAACAAACATCCCTTTGTCTTAACTTTCTTTCTTAGAACTTCCTTGGGTTCATTAGAAATCATCCTCACCATTATTTTATGTATCTAGAATGTCAGGCATCCAAAAGAATACTTCCTGAACACAGTATCCATTTGTTTTCATGCTACAAGAAGCAAATGCTATAGCAGATCAGCCCCACATCTCAAGTAACAAATAACAGTTCCTTGAGCAGAAAGATGCATTAATGAGAAGGTTTAAAAAATCATGACAAGGCCAGTGAAGGAATCTCCAGGAAAATATTTTGGAATAGGTTAAGCACGTATGGTTAGACAGGGGAATCACTTTCTGCTAGTGGCTTCTCTCCACTCCTTGCAAAAAAGCTTGGATAACTATCTTAGCCTGCAGTATCTCCCTCACAGACATCTAAAATTAGGATAGGAAGAAACACTCAAGTGTTAAGAGTTATACTTTAGTTGCAAAATGGAAAATTAACAGCAGTGTATACTAAGAGAAGAAATATCTTACAAACATTCTGAAATGCTCACATACTTCAGGCACTAAGCCCACAAAAGTAGCTGCATTAGATGAATTTGTATTGTACTTCATTTCCTCTTTCTCTCTAAGTAAGTGGAAGCTTTTGACTGAAGTCATACCCCAAAGGTAGGATGCCACTATGAAAGCACTCCATTCCTTCCTTGAAGTGGATCATGATGGCTGTTTCACAACAAACACTACATCTACAAAGAAGCTCTGCAGCATACTGCTGCAAGTATAGGTCCGTGATTTCCAGCCTTGGTTCTGTGGATTACTGCTAACAGGAGCATAAATGATGACTGCAATAAAATAGTTTATCTCTGCTATAAGACAACCTTCTCATGTGACAGTCAGTGCCTTTGTTGGAAAGCCCATGAAATAATCCACAAATTGAAAGGGACATCGCTACTCTGTGGTGAGTTGGCAATGACATGGAAATCACCCAGTATCGGAGAGTTAATGATACTGACACCCTAGAATTTCAATTTTCAGGAAGAAAGTTTATCTATCTCCATTTCTCCCCGTTGGCTACCATGGCCATACCCATAGTATAAGGCTCCAGGCCGCAACTGCTTAGACATTATCGCTTGCTGACTTTTTTTCCTGCAACATATTGCATTCTTTCTAAACATCTGTTTGCACAGCGAGATGTGTTGAAAAGAGTGTGGTTATTCATTTACTCACATTTTGACATGGCATTGCTGAGTGATTATATTAGCAAGGCTGATGAGTTTTCTTTACAAAGGGAAGCCCCATGGAACAACATGAAACAGGCATTGTTGCAATTTGCTGGAAAGAAAGAGGGGAAAAATTCAACCCCAAAAAAGCCCTAGCTCATGGCATGTCTCCACCCAGCAACAGAAAGGCAAGCCAGAGATCTCTGAACAAGTCCTAATTAAGGCAATAAGTTCACAGAGCAACAGACTCTACCAGGGGGACTGACTGCCTGGTCTAATAGTAGCATGGCTGAATTAATGTGCCTGACAGTGTAAACCCCAATTATTCCTTCAGAACAGAGGTGCCTTGGGTGCAGCACTGCGTGATCACAGCTGGACTTCAGCACTCATATCAGATGGAGGGAGAGACTGTGGGTCATACAGTGACCTGGACTTCAAGAAACCTGTGTTCTGCTCCAGGTCTGGTAACTGATTTGCTATATACAAAAAACTCCCAGCTGTGTACAGTTCCAATATGTGTTCAGCGCTCCTCTTCCTTATAGAGACAAGGGCAGTGATTCGAGGCAAATCCCTGATGATCTTGTACTGGGGAGGGTCTTCCAGCCAACAAGCAATATGAATGACTGCCATTAATAGCTTGTTTGACCGTATAGCTGGCTGTTGTTTGGGGTCTGCAGCCTTCCTGTGCCTTCAAGCAGCTCTGCAGCTCTAGGAAGCATGCTTTCAGAGCATTTTCCTACCTCTACAGAGAAGGTGCAGCAGAAACCCTTCTTAAGACAAGCCTCCACTTCCCTTTTCTTTCTTTTTAGGGTGAAAAGTAAAGCATGTCTAAAGAGCTTTGTTTCTGCTGTGAATTTATTGCTCATGAAAGGGACTGGGCTGTTAGCTCCAACAGCTTCATTTCATTTTCTGAAGAGCAACTGCAGAGGCAGGCATTGGCCTATCCCTCGGGGCTAGGTTCCAGCACTCCTGCAGGGAGTTAGCAGGTGCCCATCCTCACCACAAACTCAGCTCTCCTTCTGAGCTGGCAAGCTGGGCTGGGACAGCCACGTCAATGTTACGTGCCATGGCACAAACAGGATCATCTCTCCCGCAGTCATCACCGAGAGGGTTGGAGGCCAGGGGGCTGCTTTATGTGTGCTGAAATCTACTTCAAATCCAGTTCCTGGAGGGCAGATGGCCCCCAGGGCCAAAATCTGAGACTCCATGAAGTCAAAACCATTTTGAAAGTTTGTCCCCAGTTCAACCATAAGTTCCCAACTACTTTTCTCTTCTCTCCTTCATAAGGAGAGGTAAATATGCTGTCTGAGAGCATTTCAGGCTAAAAACTATGACTTATATAATGCCAGAAGCCACACTAAATAATGTGCTAGCTTTCAGAGGAATGAAATTCTTCCTTCCCACAGCACCCCACTGAAGATCCTCGTCGAGATTAATGGTGCAGACAGATATGCCCTCTGTCAGCAGCTGTGCTGATGGAAGATATCACTTCTCTTTGTACTTGTCACACCTCTCCTGCCAACAGCTTCTCCCACTGCATGCTCCCTTACCTGTTTCAGCCACAATGAGCTGAATTAGTTAACTAATTAAATAACAAGGTCTTTGCAAACTTAGGCCAATTAGGTTGGAAACAAGTTGAGGAACTTTTATACAAGCAGCTCTGCTGCTGAATAACTCAAACCAGAGTGCATGTGTCCACAACCTGGACATCTTTTCTCCTCCAAGGGGCTCATGCTCAAGAAGTACAATAGACACAAGTCTCTGGGAACTGCATCAGGGGAAAGTTGCTCTGCTGCTGATTGCTTTGTTTCTTCCTGTGGCTGAAATCAGAAGACTCCACTGGATTGCAGAGCCTAGCCCTCCTTCCTTTTGGAGACTGACTGAATAGAAAGGTTCCCCATGGAAAAACTTGTAACATTAATTTGACAACCTTTTATATGTGGCTTCATAGCGATCCTGGAATTGGTTTTTTGTTTGTTTGGCTGGTGGGTTGTATTTTTGTTTTGTTTTTTGGTTTTTTTTTGTTTGTTTTTTTTTTTTTTTTAATTTCCAGCAACAGAAAAGCCTTCAGGAGCAGGGATAATCTGAAATCACAGATCTGCAGCAGAGTTGCTTCCTTTCTTGTGGAGTACTCCATGTATCGAAGATAAACTGAGTAGGAAGGATGCTGTGTGTACGTAAGGGTGCCCCATGCAGCCCCATACTTCATGCAGATGTGACAGCAGGGAAACATATGTAAGCCAGTGGACAGTGCTCATAACAAAATTCCACCAGTCTGCATTTGATGTAATGATCTGTCCTGGTCCTTTAGTCTATGGGTGAGGCAGACCTCTGACTGATATACTGGATACACACATCCCAGACTGGGGGTGAAGCCATGTAAAAAAGGGTATGATAGCCAGTGGGACCCTAGCTTATGGGGTCTATCAAAAGCAGTTTCCTTCCATTCTTCCTTAGCGCCCTAATTCTTCCTCTGTCACATGCCTTCACAAAATGCTGTTTGATATGTCAAAATGGAGCAACTATCCTACACATATATATGTGTCTTCAAGGACAGCTTGGCTCACTTGAGGTTTCCTCAAGGTGGTGAGATAGCAGCTAATATCTCACAGAAGAGCTCCAGCTTGCAAACATACTGCTGGGCATGTCAATATACCCACATCTCTTGGATGCATGTCAGGAGCTCACTGCTTTGTGAGGCTTGGCTAAGACTCCCAAGCTGTCTCTTAGGGAATTCATCAGAACAGATAGGATCTCTTTCCTTTGTATGTGCAAGTTTATCTTTTGCTTTGGCCTCAGCATCCACACTGATACCATACTTGATTTTTCATGAATCAACCCCCGTAAGTGAATGGGTAAATCAGAAGGAAGCTAACTGCATCATTTACCAGCCTTTCCTCTCAGCTGTTAATCAGCCTTCTACTTTTGTGACCCAGAGTTCAGTTATCTCAGGGTTTGTTTATTTTCATTTTAATTTTTGTGCTAATTAAATTTGGATTCCAGGCTTAACAAAAGCAAAGATGGTACAGCTGAGGCTGGGGAACAGGAGTTATAGTGCTGTTGTCTGAGTCTAGCTAGGGGGCAAGTGATACCAACTTTGCTAGAGACTAAATAGGGCAATAAACAAAAAGGGAGAGAAAACACAAGATCCCTCCCAACTTGCAGTTTACCTAATGCATCTGTTTAATTTTTGGGGGCATTTCTCTGTGTGCTCTGGCGCTTCACAAGCTTTATTTAAATAAGTGTATGTTTCTCCACATCTGCGTGTATCTTGTCGTATATGTGCCAGCATTACAGGAGAAAAGCCATATGTTCATGTCATTGTTCTACTGTTTCATTACCTGCCTGTGAGTATAATACTGGATGTGCAAGGCACAGAAAAGAAGTGGGGGAATATGATCAAACTACTCTTTTCTGGTATACTATGGAAGCAGTTAAAGGCATCGAATAAGGTTTAGACCATCTGTGATGTGTGTTCTACATGCCCAGGATAAATGACCTCCCTACAAAAGTGCTTGCTTACCTTTTTTCTTAACTTGTCATAGGTCTACATGCAGTCTTCCATTGTGTTGGATGCTGTACAATTAATAGTAAAAGAGCCATTCCTGCACAAGAATTAGCATCCAGACTAAAGAGGGAGAGAGAAGAAAGAAGGTCATAGGAGCTCTGAAATCATCAGAAAGATGGTGGCTAAACAAAAGTTCCTGACTAGCTTCTTATCACATAAGCTTCTTTCTGAGTATGCATAGCATGCACATGTCTTTCCATGCACACATATATGTCAGAGAAAGGAAAACACTTTCCTTCAGACCTTGCTGTGCTACCTGAAAGGTGTCTGGCCCGTGATCACTGCCAACTGAATGGATCATGTGAGCACTCCCTAATCTGCTGCAGTGCAGAGTCAGCCAGCACCACTCAAGCAGATGATCCAGGTGGTATGATCTAATCTAGTTGACTTTTGCTTGAAGCAGAGCTGATTGCCAGCAGAGCTGCAGGAGAGGTAATCTTTGGCTGGAGAGCTGCGCCAAATATCTGTGAGCTGTGTCTTCAACCGATGCAGATACTTGCTGGTTGAACATCTGCTCACAGCTATTTATAAAGGATAATTGCTGCATCAGTATGGTCATGTGCCTGGGTGTGCATGGCACAGGGCTCCACTTGTGACACTACTCCCAGAGACTGGGGTTCCCTTTCCTCTCCTTTTCTCTCCCCAACCTTCACAGTCTACTTTGCTGTGGGAAAAACACTGGCTGGGCTCAAGGTAGAGTGGGATGGAGTGAAGAGGGGAGCAAGGGGGAGAAGATTGCACTG
Organism: Psilopsiagon aymara; assembly: GCA_024733675.1. Classification (NCBI taxonomy): domain Eukaryota; kingdom Metazoa; phylum Chordata; class Aves; order Psittaciformes; family Psittacidae; genus Psilopsiagon; species Psilopsiagon aymara. Next base: position 16,771 of record JANRGW010031020.1, on the reverse strand, counting down.
AGGAATTTCTCACTCTGTTTTCTCTCTCTGTGGTTCTCTGTATGCACATGGTCTTGCGTGCTACCAGCTGGGGTAAAGCCATGGGTAGGGATAGCCTCAGGTGGAGCTGATTAATGGAGCATGGTTTCACAGGAAGCTCTGTGTTCAGGTGTAGGCTGCTCCTCTTAGGTAACTGCTCAAGGCCCAGCCAAGTCCCTATCTGCAGGGAGCTGCACTTCCAGTCCATAACACCTTGGCATTATTCTGCTCTCATGAGTCAAACTGTTGAGCAAGTCAAAACTGCAGAAATATGGAATGAATTATCTTTATAGATCAGCTTGTTCAATACTTCCAACTTCCCTAACTTTTCCTTGGGGATGTTTCCCTTTCAAAATGATGAAGATTATTAGGCCTGTGGGCAAGCCATGATAGCTCTCTTTAGAGAGGGCTGGGAGAGATGGATGACTTTTCTATGTCTTCCTGCTCCTCTGAACTAATAATGGTATCTCATAATTTCCTTCCCCAGATCTTTTTTCCAGTCTTTGCTTGATCTCAAAGAAATATCTTTGCACTAAGAAAAAAAGTGAGCCCTTTCTGAGAAGGTGGCATCTAAAGTAAATCAATATAACTAGTCCTTTCAGGCACAGTAATGACCACTGTTGGGCTCCAAGCCCTTCACAAAGGGGTTAATCAGCACAGTGTTTTGGGTCCTTGGAATATTTTGGAAGAAAATGACCACTCATGCAAGAAGGAGACCGGATGGGAGCTGATTGTTGAATGGTAACAACACATGGCTCACATAGCGTTAAGCTTGCATCACTCTTTCCGTTATAAATCCTGAGCCAGTCTGGGCTCCAAACTATCAGCTCAAGGATGAGCAATATTTATTTTCAAACATTGTGCAAAATACTTTGAGTCTTTTTGGAATCCCAGGGTGATGAGGGGGGAAGGGGAAGGCAAAGCATGCTGGATCCTTTTCTCTTTGCAGAGCATCCAAACTGTTTTGTTGCTGAAGTTCCAGACCAAAATGGGCTTAATTTTAAGCAAATATTTATTCTTTCTTCAGTCAGGAGAGCTGAGGCAGAAATAAAAGCATCAGTGTTTGACCTCTAGCAAGCAAGTTCAGGCTGTGAAAAAAATGCATGTTCTGGATGAACCAGACTCCAGAGAAAAGCTGAAGAGAAAGATAAGAGAGTATCTGTAGTGGCCTGGGCTTAAACTAACAACAATATTATTTTGTAGTATCTCTTAAAGGACATCCTCAAATTACATTTGGTCTTTATATGGGCACAGGAAATGACAGATACTCTTCCAAACCCAGCATCTAATTCCGATGTTGTCTGGGTGGACATAGTTCAGATGAGCCTCAGTTTCCCCAGCAGGACAAGAAGCCAGTAGAATTGGGAAGTTGACAGGCTGACAAAGAACATGAAGGAAATTCCTTACTTGTTCTGTTCTCTTTCTCAGGAGCAACCATTAAGAGCAAATAATTTATTACTTAACAGCACCCAGGTAATGTGGCTCCTTGTGAAGTATTTCATAAAATGATTAACCACTTGTAATATAAATATTAAAGCTATTAGCACTTCTAAAGATTCAGGCTTCCTTGTACTACCCAGTGAGGACAAACACCTTCTGGAGAAGTGGTGGCTGATGCTCAGGCTTAGAGGTGTTACTCATGTTACTATCCGGCCTCTTAAAATTCCCCACTGCTTTCCAATTTGAACACACCATTTTATGCCACTGTTTCCTGTGGAAGACTAGGAGAAAAGCTGGTCCTACGCACCCTGATGAATACAACTTCTCTTGAAGCTGGTATCATTTCCAGAAGATTTGCCATATTTGATAGTATTTGCTTGCATAACCTTCAAACCTCAAGCTTATTTGAAATCTCTGGGTGATCCCCATGTTCCTCTGAGTATTCATTGCTTCTGATGACCATTTTGAGAGTGGTCAAGAGGGACTATTTATGCTTCCTCTTATGTAATCTCCCTACTACATAGTACCATATATATATAACATAGCAGTCAATTACTATTATACTGCTACCGCTAGGTCCACAATCTCCAGAGTCAATCGAGTATCCAATCACTTTGTACTAACACTAAGCATGCTGCAGTGAGTAGGAACCTATTTTTTACCCAAAGAAGAGCACCTACAGTCTACAAAACTGTAACAGAAAGTTGGTCAATAACTCTGTTTCACCAACCAGAAGAATCACCACTAAAGTAATGCAGAATTTCTTTTCAGATCAGAAGGTTTCTCTTTGCAGTCAAGGTGGGATTATGACATTTTCCAAAGAGCCACGAAGAACTTAAGACATTGCCCAGCTCTGTATCCATTTTTCTAGGAGAAATGGGATAATCAGAAGGCACTGGGATCTGGTTCAAGGTCACAAGACTTCCTCTGGGAGTCTGCACTAGGTCTTTTTACAAGAAGAGGCAACATTAAGGTTTTACACTTGAGCAGAAATCCTTCACTCTCATTATGCCCAAGCAATTCTGCTGCCTAACTCCACTCATCTTTGGAAACTTTCACAGACTGAAGGAGATCTGGATCACACCTACAAATCTTTTCACTGGAGCTTGATTCAAGTCCATCTGTTCAGGTTTCAGTCTCAGATGAGATATCTTACCTTAGGCAGTGACCCACACATGGACAACAACAGATCTCACAGTCAGCAGCTGACCTGGGCTAATCATGAGTATCTACTGGCACAGACCTCAGTATAGCTCCCTTTGCTGATCTGATCTCTTTATAATGCAGTGGTAAAAACAAGTGTCTTGTCTTTTGGGAACTACCCAATAGATCCTGCTCTTGATTGCATGAGTCATGTAATCACAGCAAGAAAAGTAAACTAAGTGTATCAAAAGACAAATGTTATAAATAATAATAATATATTTTAGAGACTGTATTTATAGAGAAAGTCCCCATTACTCCTGCCCTCTTTTTGACAAAAGTAAACTGCTTAACTTTGTTGTCCTGGCTTGCTTTCACTTGCAAGAATTGCTAACATCTCAAGCTCTTTACCTAACTCCTCTTTTTCCGTACAGACACTACTCCCCCCACCTGCGTTAAAAGCCATTGTGCAACGCTAAGGGCACAGAGTAGAGCTAGCTATTTTTTTCCATACTTTCTGTGGTGCCACATGTCCTTGCTTCTCTGTGTTCTACAGTAGCACTGAACAGTAGATACACTTTTTTTTTGTGGGAAGTGTGAGCTGGAGCCAATCACAGAAGGCTGCTGATGCAGGACAGATCTGCAGAAAGGATGAAGCTACTAGAGTTCCACTCCAAACTGCAGCCTGGGTTTAACCTCTGATCACCCTATAGGCTTTTGTTCAGTTGCTATCTACAGTTACCTTGCTTCATTGAGAGTTTTGAACTTGGATGAAACAGTCCAAGTTTAACAAAACAGCTTTTTCCTCCTTGATTAGAGAAGCAAAATGTATAGAAGACTTCAAAATGTCACCTTTTAGGAGATGCTGTAGGACCAGAGAGTTAAAAATATTCTCTGAATCTGCAATATTTATCCTGGCAAAGGAAAGATTAGTTTCTTTGGTTTATAGCTTAAGAACTGCTGCCTGTCTTCATGAGGCAGAGAGATGATGGCACTTAAGTTCCCCAATACCACCCTCTTCTCACATAGGGTATTAGAAGGCATTCTTTGGAGGTGCAGTGTGTTTGATGGTGGTGGTGGTTTGGTTTTTATGGGAAAGAATATTTTGGATGAATGTAGACTTGATTCTTTTCCTTTGAGATACTAGTAGCAGAATTCCTGTCTCTTTCTGAATGGTTTCTTGTAATCCCACAGAGAAAGAACATGTGTCCTTAATGGGAAGTTTTCGCCTTATGAAAACTCCTTCCCTAGACCATCTTTTCTTCCAAGCTGAGATACCAGCAGTAAAATTTTGGGAGTATAGAGTTCAACACTCATGATTCTGGCTTCTTTTTTCTCTCCCCTGCAGGAGGTGGGAGAACAGGCTGCAAAACCCAGCAATTAAAGTAAAAAAATAAATGTATGATCAGTCCTAAGATGATCACATACTCTGTGTTACACATGCTACTGCCAGGATCTGCAAATATTTGTGTGATCAGGCTCCATAGGGTTTAGAGCAACAAGGACTGAGTTGCTCTCCCACAGCTCCCCTTTTCTGCCCTCTCTATTACTCCTCCACCCCTGCTGTTTCCCAGTCCTCCCAAGTTTCAGGATAAGACACACAACATTTTATTATTCAGTCAAAACTTGGGTGACCTTGGAGGTAGAAGAGTCTGGCCAAATGACATCCTAGCATTTGGTCAAGCACACCCTTCCCTATTCCACAGCTCCTGTAGATCCTGTGGGTTGCAGTTATGTTTTTAATATTATTTTATTTTCTCTTTCCGTCCACCCTAGAGAAACTAAGTTAATTTTTTTTTCCTTTCAAGGTCTGTGTCAATGAACAGTCAAAGAGTGAGATGCGAACTTGCATAGAGGAACCACTGGCAAAACATTTGAATGCTGTGCATCTGTGTGAGAAGAGAAATGTCAGTAAAAAATGAATAACCCTGATCCAACCCTGTGATTCTTCTCCTGCCAAGTTCTCCAGTACTCTGGCTGATCTAGCAGAGCTTTGACAAGGCTCTCTGTTAAAGCTTTCTTTCTCCTGTTTACCTGCTGTCCAGCTTAATTGGGAAATTTTGAGTTCAATAGGAAATGGTCATTAAAGCTTCAGGTCGCACTAGCAACAACAGGCTAGAATCAAAACAAACCTAAGCCCGCCACCACAACAAGGCGTTGTGGCCCCAGTCCAAGACAGACTGGGGCGGGGGGGAAATAGGAGGGAGATCACTGCTCTGAGCTTCCTCTGAGCTGCTCTTGTCCCTGTCTGTTGTATGTGGAGCTGTGCCTCTGTACTGCGAGGAGAGGACCTGGCACTTGGGAACAGTGAAAGCAAGCTCCCTTCTAGTTGTGCAATGACCGCTTTCTTGTCTCCCTGCACAGACCTGGCCATCATGTCCATGGACAATTTCACCGCTGTTCAGTTCTATTGCAGGAAACCAAGCAGGTTTTCCAATTAATATCTTGCCTCATCTGTAGTATCCCTTGGTCTTTTGCTCATCTGCTCCTGTGACCTGAGGTGCCAATCAGTCCCAGCTCACTGGATCCAGTCCACCTATAGACAGTTCAGACTGAATACAGCTGCCATTTTATTGAGTTTTCTTCCACATCTGATAGGCCAGCTACTGATGTACTGATGCTACCTAAATGATGTGTTATGTGGGAAGAATGGAGTACACACTGCAGGTGAACTGACTTGGTCCAAGTCTTTTTCAGATGTTTAACAGTACATGCCTTCTTTTCTTTTTTTCCCCCCAGAAGTTCATGCTGACCTATCAAGAAGGCTCTGTTTAACACTCTGAAAATCGGCACATTGCTGATGTTTAGCTGGGGCAGAGCAATGGCAGACGAGTATAACAAGAAACTTGCACATAGAATGAAAAGGTGCTGCTCAGTGGTCCAGGAGAAACATACAAAGGTCACAAAATTTCCTCCTGCCCTCAACTCCCATCTGAATACTCCCCCTTTTTCCCATCATCACATCTAGCCAGAGCTGCAGAGGGAGGCAGCAGTAGCCAGCAAGCAGGTTTTTACCAGCTCTTTATTCAAAGTGCTGCTTCTTCATTAGGCACTCCAGGCTTACCTTGAGACCTGACTCAGTCTTCCAAGTTGCCTCAGCTCCAGCGAATAAATTCAGCTGGTGGGAACTATCCCAGCTTCTAAATTAGGTAGACAGATTGAGTCTTTACTGTGTAGCAGAGACACAGCGATGAGCTTAACTCCTCACTCACTGAAGATGAGGCAAAATGCTTCTGAGGTTTGGGCTCAGACTTTGATTCTGAGATGTCTTCTCCTTTACCATAAGCTACCCTGAGCAAGGCAGAGCAAAGCTGAGAGAAGTCAAGATCTTCTGTAAAGTGAAAGTCTTACTATGCATCACTCATCCATTTGCTTTACTCGTTTTCTCTCCCCTCTCCCTCTAGGTTGCAAAAACATTATGCAAGGCACAGACCTGTCTTGTATTTTTGGAACATGTCTAATCAGCTTCAGATCCTACAGCAGCCTTAAAACACACATACAGAGAATATGTTTAGTAGGGGAGAGTTTTCTGAGTTAGTCAGCAAAGGCAGTGACCCACTGATTGCAAGGTAAAGTCAGAAGGTAAACTAGAAAATGAGCTGCAAGTTTCTGACTTTCAGCATGAGAATAATTAACTGCTGCAAGAGATTCACTAAACACTTGGTGAAATCAAGGCAGGGAGTTGTCTTAAAATTTGCATGCTGGTTCAACCACAAAATCACAAGTGTAAAAGTGGGAATTACTGAGTGAGGCTTTCTAGCCCATGAGAGGGAATAGAACAATTAGAAGATAACTTTTTTCCCCCTTTCTGGTTGTAGAATGAGAAACTTTACTTTCTCCTTCAATATGTGTATAAATTGTTTCTCAGTCTCATCTTTTTACTGAAACCCATTTAAAAAATAGGGTGGTCTTCTTTTCTACTCCTGTTCTCATTTTCCAGTTCAATGGTATGCATCACATGCTAATGGAAGGGAAAAAGGAAAAGAAAGGAAAGGAAAGGAAAGGAAAGGAAAGGGAAGGAAAGAAAAGAAAAGAAAAGAAAAGAAAAGAAAAGAAAAGAAAAGAAAAGAAAAGAAAAGAAA
>JANRGW010031017.1:0-17412 GCA_024733675.1 Psilopsiagon aymara | reverse complement strand
AGGCCAGGTTGGACAGAGCCTTGGGTGACATGGTTTAGTGTGAGGTGTCCCTGCCCATGGCAGGGGGTTGGAACTGATGATCTTAAGGCCCTTTCCAACCCTAACTATTCTATGATTCTATAATTTTTTGAGAACCCACTCCAGCATGGTGCTAAAGCAGACAAGGATTAAATTTACTGACATCTATGCTAAAGGAATCAGTGGACAAAGCAGTCTCCTTTTTGGTAAAATACAGTATTTTGTTCAGTGCTCCCTGAATTAGATGTTTAGGACTAAAGATGAAACTTCAAAATATCCCTGGCTGTCAGACTTTTACCTGACCATGCAAAGCACATAAGGCCTCTTTAGGTGCAACAGAATGGCTACTGATGCAATTTAAAGGTGTTGCTTTTTCAGAAGAAAAGCAACCAGTAAGTCTTCTCCTAAGCACTTGTACCAGCAGGCTGACCCCATTGTGACAGGTCATTCTGGAAATATAGGAGGTTAATTTAGATCTTTTCATACAGAGCACTCAGTCAATACTATAATTTAATTTTTACCATTATTTTTTATTTTCTTCTGGCACAGCATGATGAGTTTTATATTCCTGTCCATCTTTTGCCTCACACTACAACTTTCTGCGTAGTAGCAATGCCCAGCAGAAGAGATCCAAGTACGACTTCTCCCAGGGGACAAAGCAGGCAGAGCATCTGGAAGGACAGTGCTTGCTTTTCACACAACAAAAAAGTAACAGGAAGATCACAGCCTGTACAAAGGGATGGGGGAAGGAGGGTGTCAGGCACTTGGGCAAGTTAATACAGGTGCTCAGTGGATACATCAAGTTCTCTTTGCCTCTATTCCAGTGTACCATCTCAGCAGATGTACTATCTCCCCAGCACACCTACATGCTGCCTATGTTTCCTGCTTATGTTCACCCACCAGCCAATTACCTGTCCACGAAGCTCCACACCTGCTGTGTCTTGATCCTCAGAACACCACACTGAAGCTTTTAACCCTCTCCAAACACCTACACAGTGCTTTATAATAATAATATTTAGCACAAGGGAAGCTACATTACATGATGATAGACAGTACTTCAAACATCAGATTAGCAGATCCTTACACAGCGCTGCAGGCTCTGCAAAAGATAGATCTGCAAGTGAAAACCACAATAATTCTCAGTCTCTGAGTCACGTTGAAGTCTTGGCTTCCTCAGAGAACTGTGAGCCCTGTTTTTGTCCTAAGACTTGCTATATTAGGTTTGTTTTTAAAATCCCAAGTTTATGTAAAATTACATGAATTTGTGGAAGAACAGCTCGCAATATGACCCACGTCTGTTCTAAACACTCACTAGCTTTACATGCAAATAGGGAGAACTGACATTTTTAAGTATTTAGGTTTCACTTTCCCCCTTGCTCCCCACAAAAATGTTTGAACTCTTTAATCCCTATTTCATATTTTTAAAACTTTGCTGCTGAGAGTACAATACCATTCAGATACTGGACTCGACTGAAAAGTACCTGCCTTCAGTCTGAAGGGCCATGTATCTCAATTACGTGTGTCTGCTGCTTACACTTCTTCAAAAGCACAGAGACCTTAAGTTCCCTCTGAATGCTGAACCAAGGTTAACTACAGCAAGACATTTATAATAAATGTGGGAGAACAAAGTATAGAACTAGCCAGGGAGTTGAGTGATTTCAACGCAGAAATTTAGACTTAAATGTCCTTAACCATCTTAACTCCTATCATTTCTGTCTTGTGCAAAATGCCTCTGAAATATTACAGCAAACCCAGTATGAAAGTCTATTTATCTCTGCTGACGATGTAGTAACAACTGGTCTAATCTACTCTAATCTATCACTTGAAGTTTACTTCATTATCAACTTTCAGCTCCATGCATGTCCTAAATGCAGAAGCAGCATTTTTCTTGAAGAATACGTGGTGTGAGTACACATCCAAACTCATTCTTTTGCCCCTTTCAAATAATCCAATGTGACAGTTCAAGAAGCAGTGACAGAATATGAGACTAGACCATAACGATTTCTTGACTGGCATACTGAGCACAAGCCACGTTTGAGAATGAAGGATAAACAAATATGTCAGTTCAACAGAAAATGTTAAAGTTATCAGAAAAAAAGAATGGCAATTACTTAATAAAATCTGCCTGCACAAGGAGCACGCTGTCGGAAGTCATCTTCCTTTTGGTTCATAACATTTAATAAATCATTTTTATGTGGTTCTAAGGATCCTTTGCAAGATGTCAAACACTTCAAAAATACTTGAATTTAGCATTTTATATAAAAATAAGCACTATATACTCTCTCTGTTTGACAAACTTTGTCAAAAAACAGTTTTATAAAAAAGTTTCTAGGATGCTTGAAGAAGTTAAGCATCTTTGTGGTAAAGATGGAATGCTGATCTAATTTAGGAAGAGTGTATTACACAAATCCATGCATTTAAACATAAAATAAGTGTATGTCAGAAATCAACATTTCTCTGTATCAATATGAAATAAGAAAATACCCCCACGAGAAAAGAACTGCAAATTCCTGCAGTAATGGTGGGTGGAAATGAAGAACAATTTCTAAATTGCACTGCTGAAATGAAAATTACACTTTTGTTTCAATTTACTTTTGTCCAAACCTACAAGAAGTATTCAAAACAAATACTGAGTACAGGGAAACAAAGAGTAACAAAACAAAGCAAACAAAGAATATTGCACATTTTTTTTCCCAGGTTTGCATGTGTGCAGGAGAACGTGGCACAGCAACAAAACCATTAGTGCATTCTTGCTTTACAGACCACCATTCTGAACAAGTCAGAAAGAAATGCACCAAAAATTGCGCAGTCAGTGACACTCTTGGCAGATTGGGTTAGCACCCTGTATTTACAGCCTTAGGAGGTTAGAATTTGTTCAATTCTATGGCAATTTATACTGGTTAATCACTTCCTATTCTTCCTTCACAGTGTTTTTAAACTCACTAACTAGGATATGCAGCCTTCTAGCATCTCAGTGATCACTTCCTTTTCCCCTCTCTGCCATTGTCTTTTTGTGCTGAGACTAATGCTTTTAATTCTGTTTTTAATACTACACTGTTTAGGCTGTATTGCCTTTTTGAAACCTTTCAGCTCAACTGCTAAGCATATAATAAAGCCCTTCAGATTACTTCTGGTCGCACTACTTCGTGTTTTGAGAATACTGCAAAGGCATATTTTTCATAGGAGGAGAGCCTCGGAATGAATACCCTTCTCCAAGTGTGATACTTAAGTTCCAGTTCCTTTGTAAAATTTGCATTGAGGTTTAATTCTCACACATAAAGTGGCACCACACTGTCCAACAAACACAGGTTTCCTTTTTAAAAAATGCAGGCTTGATTTGGCTCTATTTGTAAGTTAATTTTTTTGAAGAATGCATTAAAATATAAGAGCCTTGTTCTTCACATTTCAGTGCTGACACAAGGAAGTAGAGAGCACCAGAATCTTAAGCTTCACAAGAATGAAACTGTTTGATTCACGTAATTTCAGTGACCTTTTAGTGCAGACTTGCCTACAGTTTTTACAAAACAGCAGAGATCATTTATTTAAAGCAAGCTCTATTCCCTACAGACCTTTACTTCTTGTGTTGAATATATCAGGGGTACCCTAGAAGTCATAACATAGCTTTAAACCAGTACTGATAAACTCATGTTGGATGAAACTTCAAAATGCCAAACTAATATGAGTAAAGACAGGGAATAATATTATGAATTTTCAAACACTGGGAAAACTATTCAGGGTTGAGGAACATTTGCAAAATAGAACTGAATCCAATGGGATTTTTGATTACTTGTCTTTTTTTCAGTTCATTATTTATTATCTGTACTTTGGCAGCATCTGGAGGCTTTACTCTACAGGGGACTGCACAAACATTGAAGGAAAATGTGATATCTCCCATGAAACAACTTTTTAATACAATATGAAGCGAATTAATAATATCCCATCAAGGTCTTGCTTTACATGCAAGATATACCAGGTTTCAGGTTTAAAAGGTTACATTTCTTTCTAGCATATTCTATTTGTATAGAAATATATGCCTACGTCTATCTCCTTCTCATCAATAACTTACAAAGCTTAACTAATAATGAATGCACAGATATGAAAAAAAAAAATTAAACCAGAAAGACCTGAACTCAATACCATCTACCATTAACCGCATCTGCTTTGTGACTCTTTATTGCCTCTGGAAAATGTTAATTCATTCACAATTGCCAATTCGAAATAAAGGTAGAAACTAGAATAGGATGAAGGCAAGAAAATCGTGCAGGAAAAATTTAGAAGCAACATACATTTCTGAGGAATGCAAACAGTCCATTTTAGTGAACATGGAAAGTTGGAGACAGTTTAATATGAAGAATACAAAATCAATTTTTTGAAAGCGAGAGAAATACTTATGCTACACTGTGGAAGAGTGTGGGAATCTGGAAAATCAGTATCTTAACACAGATGAGACCTTAAACTTGGACACTTTCATTTGTGTCACATAGTGATCTCCCTCTGTAAAGACAAAAATAAACAGAACAAGCTGATCTACCTCTGACCTAATTTTGCATTAAAACTACCAGTAGGTTTTAGAACCCCAAATTCTAATCTGGTCCAAAAGTCTTTTCTGCTTGTATTTCCTGTTGCCTCTTTCCTGCCTTCATTTTGCCATTGTTTCCTGCTGAAATTCAACTTTCTAAAAGTAGCATATACTGCCTTAGATCCAGAATCAAAGATGCACCATGAATAGCCTAACTGAAGTCTCGAAGAAAATCGCTACAGTCATTGGCCAAAATCACATCATGATCTTGATCCCAGTTCAGGAAAGCACTGGATTCAAAACAGCTTCTGTCTTCATCCAGCTTCTTCACCATGTAGTTTGCAGCACCATATATTCTCTAATATCCAGACCTACTCAGCCAAAAAACTCTTTAAGTTTACTGCCAATAAAGTAAGAAAGAAGGCAGCAGGACATGCTAGCTGACATTAAGAGTTCCCTCTGAATTTGTATTACTCAGGGGATTAATTTAATCTGACATATCCTGGCAGGGTTTGGAGAGTGCCACATTCATATCCAAACCTGAGATAACAAATTAAATACTAGGCCCTGTTTCTGAAACAGAGAGGCAATAAAGTCCATTTTGAAATACGTGTGTTTCCAATCCAAAGTAAGTGTGTCTGATAATTTACAATATATCCACCTTGTAACTACACCACGGGAATAAACAAATATTCCAGTTTAAGCAGGCATCTATTTATGCAGCAACTTTGTATATATCTCCATGAAAAACTTTCATTTATGCACCGCACCAAGTACAAGACTCCCTTACCTGCAGGTTTGCACATGCTGGTGAATCGTTGTGGGTGGGTATTTCATTGTTGGTGGTCTCTGAACCTGTGTTTTTAAGTCTGGAAGCTGTTGTAGTTGTGGCTGTCGTGGTCTGTACTGGTAAGATTGGCTGCCACACATTCACGTCAGTACCATTGCCGAAGGCCTGAATTGCGTTTTCTGTAGAAATAAATTACAGGCAATTTTCCATTTCTAAACAAATGGCAGAAAGCAGAACTGACTTTTTACATTACTATTACATTGAAAAATGTGTATTTATAGAAACTCAATTTTTATGCTGAAGAATGTGCCTTAATTTTGAACATATCAGAAGCAAACTGAGAGTCTGGGGTTGCATAATTATCTAGTGCGAACTCTTCTTTGTAATGTTCTCAGCAATTCTTGACAGAAGCTGTAGGACTGACTGGAAGCATGTTTGTTACCATCCAAAAGCCTCAAAAATTTACTTCCAAGGTTTGAAATACAGTTTGAACGTTTTAGCTTAAGTCAGGCAGATGATATTACGTAGCAAATTAAAAACAGAGAGCTGGCAAAATATTAGTTTATTTCTACAGCTTGCTATGTAAAACTAATATGCCTAAAACTATGAGATTGTTTAAGACAATCTTTTCCTTACAGTTTTCAATCAAAATCTGCATAATTAGGTGACTGAAGCATGCCTGAAATAAAACTTTAGAATATAAAAGTTAAAAAGCTTATCACAGTTTCAAGGGATTAAAGAGTGTGTTTATGGCAAGAGTAAATTGGTTGGGGTTTTTTATAAACAAATAGAAAAAAAATTTTAATCAGGTCTTTGGGGATTCAACATGGATTTAGGGATTTCTTATTTCAGATTCTTTATACAAGAAATCAAACAATTTCACTGGGGACTAATATGTGGAAGTTATTAATACTTCTTCTCTGCGGTATTCCTTGCCTTATAAGAACTAAATGCAAATTATCTTATGAAAAAAGATGCATTTTATTGTAATATTGGTTCTTAGAACTCCAACATGCAAAGGGAAGAATTCGTAAAAGGCATCACAATCATCTGGGTTGATGGAGTCAATGTCAGAAGAATGGCACAATAGTTTTCTTTATTTTACCTGAACAAGCAATATATAAAGCAACATTTTCCTGTGATTTCTTAAATTAACAGTAACTCTTTGTTTTCATTATTGCAGGAAGGATCACAGAAATACATGCAATCCTTCCAGTTCCGTAAGGAAAATTAGTCATCTTTAATTATTTCACAGAATCATACTCCATGGTAGTTATGAGTCTGTCCCCATCTTTCTTAGAAGCCCCCTTTAAGTATTGAAAGGCCACAATAAGGTCTCCCTGGAATCTTCTTTCAGGCTGCACAACCTCCACTCTCTCATAGGAGAAGTGTTCCATCCCTCCTTATATTTTCATAATATTTTGAACATATAAATTGTATCTGAAATGTGTATTTTTATACATATTTCAAGCATGTTTAAAAAAACATAATGAGCATAACGAGGTGCTTGAAATGTGTAACTGCTGGAGCAAAGTTCCCTTCAATAATTTTTATTAACTAACTCACTGCTTTACGCTTTTCCTCACACTTTTCGACTCTTTTTACTGCAGTATAAGGCAAGTGCGAACAAATCCTTTGAACAGATAGGTATATATACCTAATCCAATTCAGTTCAGCAGGAATTCTACAGTATGTAACTGAATGTCAGGGCATACACTTTCAGAACAGCTAAAATAAAGTCTTAAGATGGATTTCAGGAATTTAAGATTGGCCAAAACCTAACTGGAGACGCAGCAATTAGGATCACTGTAATATTACCAATAGACTTGCATAATCCAATAAAGACAATAAAGAGCAAGCAAGGTAATACACAATCCCAAATCTTAGGTGGTTTATACCTGATTTGGAGACTATTAATTTGGATTTTTTAGCTTTCTTGAGATTGGGCCAATTTCACAGTTCTGCTATAAACCCATATTCTGCAGGACAGCGCTGAGTTAAAGAAACTTTATCTAATACATGTAAAAAGAAAACAATGCAATGTTTGTCTTTCTTGGAACTGATTACTAAAAAACTGGAATTTTCATTTGTATTTTCACAGCCAGCTTTTGCAATCAAAACTTCCACTCTATTTTGAACTTAACATCTGTTGCAAAAGGCTTTTCAAGGCTACAGTGGAACCCCTAGGCAAGTGCATACAGAGGTTCAAGAAAGACTAGGATTTCAGATGTGTATGTGGGACATGGTAAACTCAGTTTGATATCCCGGCTCCACCCCATGCACAGTATGAATGGGACCTTGGATCTCCTGCTTCCTGAGTCACCTAGACCTCGGGATACTGCCTCTCCTATTCCATTTTGCATAAATAACCCAAATCACTGGTTTATTTTCCATTTTGAAGGGGAAGCATAGTTAAGCAAAACAGACTAGCAAGAAATTCTTATTTTTATTATTTGTTGGAAAACACTTTTTGTTTTGTCTAAAAAAACCTGTGAGGGGTTTAATTCTCATCCAATAAACAAATGATGGTTTCTCCAGGAACTGGAAGGCAATGACAATGACAATTAAGAAAAAAGAAAGAATTGGAACTTTTCCCATTACCTGTAAGCTACAAAAATTTGTATTAAACCAGAAACAACTTTAATTTCTTCCCAAAGAAGATATCTCTTACAGTTAGGATGACCATAATTTGTCTCATGGTAACCTCTAATGTCTTCAATTTGTCTTCATTAATGCCATTATACCAGTACCAAAAGAAAGGACAAGGGACAGCTCTGTCTTTATGTTCTAAAAGGAACCTGTAACATTTCAGCAATTAATACATTCACAAAATGAATAAAACCTGGTATATTGCAATATAGATATAAATGGCAGCCCCACTATGTTTGAAGGTCTGATGCTATATTATCAATTTTTACCCAGTCACAGTCTGAGTTGTTTTCTGAGATTTTTTTGTTAAATGATCTTGGGTAATTGATTCATTCTTCCAAAGCTTAATAAACAGTGTATCAAACAGCAACTTAAGACACCCACTCTTCGAATGCAAAGCTCCCAATGTCTTCACAACAGTGCTGCCTGTCGAGAAGCTACCGGTGGAGATTTTCAGGCCCTATACTAAAATACAGACTGAACCCTGCATTAGCAGCATTACTTCAATTATACAGGGCTGGATGGGGCAGCCTAGATCACCGAGTTCATTTCCTAAAGCCATGATGTACGCTACCTTCCACAAGATAATGAAATATGACTTTTAAACCCAGAATATTTTACCCTCAAAAATCCTGCTAAGGCTGATTCCTTAACTTTAGTCTGATGCTTAAAAATTTTCCTATTTTGAGCCTAAATATGTATGGCCAGTATCTTCCTTTTCGATCCTGTGCCAACACTGTCCTCTAGGTTAAGTAATTCTATTCCTTCCCTGGGCTTGCGCCTCTAATGCAATTGCAAAGGACAATCACATATCCTTTCAACTTCTGTTCTGCTAGGCTAGGGAAGCCAAACTCTTTTGGTCTCCCCATTTATCTGAAATTAAAACTCTGATGCACACCCCACATCATCCAATTACGCTGCTCCAGGTAGACAGGAAATTTGAAAAGAGAACCTGCCAAAATCGACTCCACTGAGCCATTCTGAAATTTATAACAGACCCTAATTTGGGAGTGAGCTTGACTGAAGAAAAAAAAAGTCAATAACTTAACAAAATCTTTACAATAGGTACTATGCAGACTTGTGTTAAAACCAGGCACCTGAGATTGAGTAGCCTAAAAAACGTGAAGCTTGGCTATAAATTGCAAGCACAATCCAATTTATACTTACCTACAGCAAATCCTTCATATCATAAACTATGTCTTTTTTATATGAAGCTCTTAAATTATACAGAAGCCCCTCAGGTGTTGCAATCTTTTGGTACAGATTGCCTGACTGTTATGATCTGTGATATAAACATATTTCTCTATGATAGCACTTTGTTATTTGGATTTTTTTCCAAGAGCTTCTCATGTTTGCAATCCTGGCCATAAACCACAGTATCAGGCATATTTCCTCCTTTGTCTAATTCTTACACTTACAACAGAAGCATGCCCCCAAAGTGCAAAGAGATGGCTTTGATGTATCATAACATACTTTCACAGTAGATATTCCAGAAAACATCCAAAACCACATTTGAAGACATTTAATTTTGTACTCACTAAGGCATGTATTGTCCTGGAAAAAATTCAGGAATTTCAGGCATTCATCTATGTCATTACCACTGTTGCTGCAGTCACACCATGGGGCAACACTGAGACTATTTGAGTCTATGTAGTTTGGTGTCATCACTGTGCCTAGTAACAAAGAGAGAAGAATGGTACTGTGAGCAACTTTTGTACTAAGAGATTCTTTCAAGAAGACAGCAAACAGCACTTGGCATAAGTCATGTACCCAGAGCTGGATTCACAACGCAGGGCTCTAACTTCCAGACTTAACAGTTCCTGGCTCCTTTTGCTCTTTTGACACCCAGCATTGTGCCATACTTCACACCCTCTGTTGTTTAAATGCAACCACTTTAAGGACTGTAACATGATTCTCACATTAAAGACCCGTTCCTTTCCTCCAAAAAAGGATTATATTGAATTCCCACAGAGAGCTCCATCAGCAGAACTGGCACGTGGAAAACCATGGCACAGGGGAAGGCTGGACTGGGAGACAGTGGGAACTTCTTAAAAGGGCTTTGCTGCCAAATCAAACATATGTGCACCTGCACACTGAGTTGCACGCTAAAAACCCAATTTTTATTCTTTGCTTGTGTTCTTTTCCCATTTTGGTTCTAGCTGCAAATAAATGGCTGAAACCATTACTGTTAAGCTTGCTGTGTCACTACTTTCTCAAAGTAGTTTCTTAAACATTGCCAATAACTTGCAACCACAGGTTCATTGTAACTCTATTGCAAATTCTTGGGTAAATATTCTCACATTCATATGTCAACTCAAGGCTACCAAGAATGAAATGAAACCAAAGAATGCATTTTGTGTCCTAAAAGATGTATAGCAACTGCTCATCACTCATCTGGGTCAGGCAACTGTTACATGATTAGCACTTATTCAAACCGGTAGTCTCACTGAAGGCATCGCCCCAGGCAGTCACAGATTTCCAGCTTCCCCAAGGATTGAGAAATTTGAACCTTTATATTATTTGTAAGAAAACAAGAAAAATTAAATAAAAAGGGGCAGGTATTCCAGGTTGGTTCTGGTGAGAGCTGCTTCAGGAAACACGATCCTCATTTGGTAATCTACTAGTCTAGGACAGGCTATATATCATGAGAAAATGTGATCACATCACCTCCAAACAGACATCAAAGTAGTCATTAAGAAGATGGAATAGATGAAGTATAAGTATTAGAGACCCAACATGTATACTAGCAGAGAAAATCTGGTCTGTAGGTCCAGGGTCCAAGAGTCTGCAAAACCACACAGAAAAGGACTATCAAACAAAGCTAAAAAAAAGGAATATTAGAAAGAACATAAATCTCAGGATGATGTCAAATAGCCTTTCAGTCACCAGGCAGCGCTGGGAATGGAACAAATCGACATGCAAACTTCCTCATACATGACCTGGGAGACAAAGGAGAACAGACATTAAGGGCTGGCCTGAGAAAGGCAGAAATATATGTGAAAATGAGTGCAGTCTTACTGACAAACTCAAAAAGCATCATTCATCTTGGTTTGGGATGCTCTTAAATTAGAATGCAATCCCATACCTTTATCTACTTTCAGCTTTTAATGTATAGTTGCAGCAATAATTGCTCAAATTCTATGTGAGATTAGCACATGAGTAAATAGCACAGTTTGAAACTTATTAGAGGTAGTGAATTTAGTAAAAGAGGCAAATATCATTTGCACCATTAATCGAAACTAGACCGTAGATAAATGAGATGAATGATGTTAAATTAAAATAAAACATATGGAAACATCTGCCTGTTATATGTTTGATGCTTCAGTACTACTGCTTCAACCATGCGATGTGATCTGAAAAGAATATCCAGAGATTCTGCAAATGGAAAGAAAACAGCAGGCTTCAAAAAACCAAAATCCAAGTAGCAAATGCTTAGTAAAGGGTTAAAAACCCAAAAAAGTATTGAGGAAATTAGAAAGGTCACAGAGGTAAGACTTTCTTATCACAAAGAGGTAATAAAGTAATTAAATGGGTCAAGACATGGGCTAAAAGCGTAACAAATGCTAAAGTATGATGAAGGTTGATGAATACAGGAAAGACAGGACAAGGAATGTGTTTACACAGAACACAAACTGTACATCCAGCAAAACCAGAGTGGCTGAAAGAGCAGCTAGTAGAAAATCAGTCTGTCATTTAAACCTGAGGGCAGATGTGAACCCAAGCGGATTATGTGCTTGGTTTCCCGGGGCGGATTTCCTTTTTTCCCCTGCAATGCATGTGCCTCCCTCCTTCACTCCCCCCTGCTAGCTGGCATCTTGGAAATTCTGCTGAAGGACACTAACAGATCAGAAAAACCACGGTGGTTGGCAGTAAAATAGGACATGCTGGGTTTTCTGTGTTCTATCTATCAAATAGTTCTGTGATCATCTCAGCAGCAGGCAGTCAGGTCTCTGTATTTTAGACAAAAGCCGAACAGACCTGAACACAGCCAAGCGATTCCTTAAATCAGGGTCAATTACGAATAAGAAGATGCATGGTGAGAGTCCAGGAGGAGGGGAGTGTGACCAGAATTCCTTGGGGCCAAAGCAATTCTAGTTTATTCACATGAACTCTTGTGGAATTCCTAGAATCCCAGGGAAATCAGATGGATTTTAGTGAAGACAAGGGGAAACGCGTCAGAAAATGAACGTTAAAGTCAATCTTGAAGTCAAGAGTTACAGCAATACCTAACTGATGTGGGAGTGCAGACAGGTCCAGATGGCCTGAGAAGGCTGTAACTGAAGCATTGAATCTCAAACATGGCTATCTCCAGTCTTTTTTAAAATTTAATAATTTCTACATCTTTCCCTTTTAAAAAATATTAATTTATCCCTATTACTACAAAAAGGAGCCCAAAGTGATGAATAAAATGTGTAAAATATATAAATTTTTAAAATTATAATATATATATATTATACATATATTATTATATATATTATATGAGACACACCGATGCAAACCTTAAAGCACCCTTTACAGACAGTTACCCATTTAAACTGATAAAGCAGCTCATACAAAACATGTGTCTGACTCTATTTCCACTTAAGTTACAGATTTCAGGTGAGATTCCACTGATTTCAGGGAATTAACTCTGATTTACATCACTGTACGTGACAGCAGAATCACATCCACTGTACCTTACCATAGAGAATCCTCAACTTCCTGAAAAAACTCTATGGAGGTGTTAATTTTTGCTGCATTTAATGAAATGGCTAACTGAAATGATATTTTATTTTTATGAACAATATTTTATCTTAATTAAAACACCTGGAGATCCTCAAGCTTTGATGAATGACTGGATCTGTAATGGCTTCTTACCTACAATCTATCTGTCTCTTCTTCCTGTACTTTATACATATATATATTAAGCAGACATTTGGACCTCTGTCTTCTCTCTCAGCATGTTACCAATTTGAGGATCTTCACATAATTTAGTCCACCTTCACATAAGGTTGATATCAGAAGCAGGAATTTAATGCCTCAGCACATGAACGTGTTGGTAATTTTCTTGGTTTATGAGAATTACTACCCAGAAGTAAGAATTCTTGTAACAATAGTCATTTCTATCATTTTGCATGTGTCCAGGGGATAGCAGGAAGGAAGAAAAATGTTTATTTTTTCCCTTTGAAAATCAGATCTCCTTTTGATTTCAAATCCTTAGGGATCCATTCCACATCTCAGCTGTGTGACAGTGCTTTGCAGCAGTCATTCACAGTAAAACAAAACTATAGGAACTGGGTCATCCTTGGGGTTAAATTGAAAAATGGATGCAACAAAACTGTCAGCAAAATTCACTAGGTCCAGCAAGAACTTCTTGGCAGCTCTTACCCAGAAGTACCTATTAGTAACAGTTACTCTTTGCCAGCAGCTAGACTTCTTAATCTCATTGACTAGATCAGATTTCAAGGCTATTCAGTTCCTTGTTTTAGAGTCAAATGACATTCTGTCATAACTGTTCATATGGCATACCCTTTGCATACTGTCTTCATCTCTTAATTTGTAGAAGCACATCCTTTGAAACCATCACATCTGATTTTACCAGTTGCCACATGGACATACCTCACTTGTTAGTTGCTAGAGCAATCAGAATAATAACAAGTGAACGTAGCTTTCAGTCATTTTTCAGCAAACCCAAACTATTTTAGCAATATTTTGTGGATTATCTCCAGAGACACTTATTTAACAGCAGGATCTGCTTCAGGGCCTCAGCTGGCACCTTCATGCCCAACAGAAGGGGACATTACTATATCACAGCAGGTGCATGCTGCAAGCTTAAAAACACCTTTTCTGGTGGCCTTTCAAATTTGTTTGTTATCAGAGTTTTGACATTCATTTATTCTTTATTGCACATGGTATTTCTACAACAAGTTCACCTTCCTGAGATGATATCTCTCAGGAATCAAAACACTGCTAGTGGTATATGGAATCTGACTTGCATGAAGGCATCCTTGTGCCTGCTGACAGTCAGGAAGGTGGCCGCAAACAATATAACTATGCTGGATTTCAGAAGACTTCAGTCCACCCTCATTGACAGGCATCTCAGAAAACATTCAGAGTAGACAGAAGGACATGGAGGAAAGAATAGCAACTGGAAGTGAAACAAGGCTGCGTTAGTCTACTGCCTTGCTCCTAAAAATGTCCTGCAAACTTGCCCTGAAGACCAAGAGGTATTTACCCAGCCTCTGATGACACCTGCAAAATCAACCAAGGTGCAGTTTCACTTGTTCTTGACTTCCTACATCATAGTCCCATCCCAATTCAACCACACTAATAAGCTTTACTTAGCAAGCTTGAATTCATTTCAAATTCAAGCACCTTTCTCTCTTTATCTTTTTCGCTTAATTTTCTTGAACCATACAAATTTACCCCAGGGAATCTCCATAAGGTTAAACAGAGCCAATAGACTTTGGTGGAGAATTCTGCCTTTTGTACAGCATTATATTCCACAGTTTTTATTTCCTGTGAGCCTTCAGAATAGACTTTTGCTGTGTTTCTTTGACCAAGCAACCCCCCCACCCTTCCCTGCCTTCTTACCAATAAGCCCCGAGTAAGCGAGGAGGCAGTCAGCATAGTTCTCCTTCAGACAGCTACTAACGGACCGTGACTCAGGCTGGCAGTTCGTGAAGAAATCTGCAAGGCGAGATCTGCAACGTGAAGAAAAATGCATATCTTTAAAAATCAAGCCTGCGGGCACTCTCACCTTTTAAACCCTTTATTTTTAGACAAAGCTTAATATTCTTTAACTTCAACATATATTGGACACATTTCAGCTGATGGGAGTCTCTAAGACGCATCTCTTTCCAGAATCCATTTCTGAAGTTACGACAAAAAAGTGCAAGAATGAGAGGAAAATGTCAGGCCTTTCCTAAAAGAAATGCTCTGCATTTTCATGCCAGAAAGAAAAAAAAGAAGTCAAGGAGTGATTTTATCATCTGAGCAGTCATTTTGCCTGGATCTAAACTCTAACTGGAATCTGGTATTCTACAGACTCAGAACACAGTTTCTGCTGTTTTATGGATTACACAAACTCTATGTTTGTGCTCAGAGTCCTCTTACTATATGACTTGAGGCAGGACCTGCTCTGGTACTGCTTTTTCCAGGGAATAGGCTTACTCTTGCTCTGGAATGGCTGCAGAGCCAGCTGGCTGAAGTGGCATAGCAGACAGATCTGGGTGGCATGGTCTCCACAGAGAGAGAGCCATAGTACTGAGAATCTACTTACTCTTGTAAAATGTGCGTTCATCCAACATTTACAGTATTGAGCCCAGGGCTGAGAATAATGGAATGTTTGCTCTGCAGAGAGTTCTGCAGCTGAATGGTGATACTACCTTCACTCACTTCAGTTACCCCATGTCCAAGATGGGGAGAGCACTGCTTGCTTACAGAATGTGCTTTAAGACTATGAGTGAAGTTGTACTGCAATTAACAGGTTGCTATTACGTTGGAAAACAAACAAACAAAAAGCAACTAGCAGCCAGGGACTCTTCTGGTTATTTGCACTTTAAAGGCCACATAATACTTTCATTCAAGTCTGCAAAATTTAAGAGGCATCACCGAGGTGGGTCAAGGTCCTACATAGCACAGCTGCTCCCCTGCCCATCTTGGTCTGCTCTCTTCAGCTCCACTAATGATTTCACTTAGACTTATAAACTCAAAGCAGTGACTTTTGTTTATGTATGAAGTGTCATTTAGACCTTTACCTCCATGAACAAAATAATTTCACCTCCCTGCTTCAATCTTCTGTGAAGAAAAGGATGAAAATGTTCATTTGCATGTAAGGAGTCACAGCGATCTTTCAGAATCAGGAGCATAATCATTGAAAAGCCCTCTCAAAATGAGAATAGTATAACCTATTATCCTGGGTTCAGCTGTAGCAGTCATTTTTATTCCTTAATAGCTGGTGCAGTGCTGTGGTTTTGACTTTCAGCCTGGGAACAGCACTGATAACACCGATGTTTTTAGTTACTGCTCAGTAATGTTTACTCTGACCAAGGACTGTCTGAGCCTCATGCTCTGCCAGGGAGGAGGGGAAGCCGGGAGGAAGCAGAGGCAGAACACCTGACCCAAACTGACCAAAGGGGTATTCCATACCACAGCACTTAATGCCCACTATATAAACTGGGGCAGTTACTTGGAAGGGTTACATTACTGCTGCGGTCAAGCTCCGTATTGGATGGCGGGTGGTGAGCGGTTGTATTCTCTTCCCTTGTACTTCCCTTGTCATTATTATTATCGGTGGTAGCAGCAGTGGTTTGTGTTATACCATAGTTATTGCGCTGTTCTTATCAAAACCCATGGGAGTTACATTCTTTTAATTCGCCTCTCCATCCCTCCGGGAGCAGGGAAGAGGAAGGAGGGGAGTGAGAGAGTGGCTGCATGGTACTGAGTTACAGCTGGGCTTAAACCACAACACCTACGAAATTTCAGCACTGCTCTAGCACTATGTAGATCCTTTTTCAGTTCTGCAATGAAAACATGGAAGTAAGCAGAAACAACTGATATGCAAGTGATTTACTTTATTTGTTTACATGCTCCAGAGACTAATTATCTTTGCTTGCTTTACTGTTTCACCTATCTCAGAATGGGATTGGATGTACATCATTAATTGGCCTGAAAGTAGTGATGGGCAAACTTCAAAAGGTTCACAGACTTAGCTTGAGAAAGCATCCTATAAATAGACTATATGCAACCTGTACCTGAATTTATCTGAGCTATTCTCCTGACCTCTTTTTAGTTCCATTCCTTGCTAACTGTACTAACACTAGCAAATCCATGAATGCCTTCAAACCACAATCATCTGTAAGCTTTTCATGCCCTCTCTTCCCTATTTAACCATTTAACCTTGAGATGGACACATGTACCCAGGTGCCTTAAATAGCTTTAAAGAGTAAGCTTTCCACCAGTCCTGTAAGATGCCCTATATGTAAACAGAAGTTTCTACTTTTCCATAAATCTCTGCTTTGCTGATGAATATATACTACCAGGAGACAGGCTGAGAAGAAATGGATTCCAAGGTGAGGGAAGAGACAAATAGCAGCACCATGAAGAAAGTCTGGCTAAGGCAACCCTATGTCTCTGCAGCGATTCCTCTCTCAGTAAATGATTAAGATAGTGGCTCAGATCCAGCTCTCTGGGCAACTGGGAACAAAGGCAGTTGACTCTTTCTAAGGTTTTTACAAATTCTACTAATACCTGGATGAAGTCTGCTTTAGGACAGAAGAGAGTCCATTACAGAATCATAGAATCATAGAATAGTCAGGGTTGGAAAGGACCTTAAGATCATTCAGTTCCAAACCCCTGCCATGGGCAGGGATACCTCTCACTAAACCATGTCACCCAAGGCTCTGTCCAACCCGGCCTTGAACACTGCCAGGGATGGAGCATTCACAACTTCCCT
>JANRGW010031012.1:0-30766 GCA_024733675.1 Psilopsiagon aymara | reverse complement strand
GGCCGCGACCCGGACCCGCCGGCTCTCAGCAGCCTCGCCGCGGGTGGGCCCGGCCCACGGCCTGCGTGGGGAGCGGCGCGGGGCGCGCCCCGTGGCCGTGTCGCTTGTCCCAGTGGAGAGCGCGGTGCGAGCGGCAGCGGGTAGGGCGGCTGGGGAAAGAGGCCCCTGGAGATGCGGCGGCCTCCCCGGGTGGTGAGGGTCACAGCCTCTTCCGTGGTGTTTAATTACCTGGGCTTAATTAATAGCATGGGAGTGTGTGTAAGTTTTACAGTGAAGGGTACAGCGAGTTCCATTTTCACTTTTGTTCTGTTTTCCTACTTAATTTCCCTCGTATATTTGGGTGGCATCGAACTGACCATTTTTGCTGTTTGTTTCTACTCATGAATGGATGCTTAATCGTGGGTGCTAAAAGTCAGGTGGTGAGCATAAATAAAACTCGGGATACAAAAACTTCAGCGTGTGCTGTTTTCGGAAATAGTCTGCGTTCAGGATCGTGACACAGTTTTCTCAATGCAAATTTAAAAGCTGTTCAGGAAACTGGTGCGTTTTACCAAGGAAGTTATCAGGTTCACAGAAGTTTGTGTGATGAATATCTGTCAGGGAGAAACTCCCTGAAACCGGCAGCTGAACGCAGTAAAGCACTCTGCTTAAATCGGGTGGTGTGAGTATTCGTTTTTTCCTGGTGTGACTTCACCAGCTTTGGCTGTGATCCAGTTGGTCTTCTCCTAAACTGGTGCTCTGATGAAGGTGCCCAAACCAATCATCTTGGATGGGTTTTGTTGGCAGTTGGGCAATTGCAGTGAACTCTGGTTTTGTGTGCTGTTGTGGTGTATGTACCACCTTCAGCTTAATGAGTTTTTCTACTGTTGCTTTTAAAAGTTCTAGCAACTTAAGAAAATGATTATGTGATGAGCCCTTTTCCTCTGACTTGTTCAGTTTTATTGGGCATCACCTATTCTGTGAAGAGAGGCTGTTGACTTTTTGCAGGCTATTCCATTTACTGTCTGGGTTTTTAAATACTGCTGGTAAGTAGGATGATGGATTGCGAGTGGTGGGTGTGAGGACCCAGTGATTACCTGGCATGTGGGGCTTCCTGAGAAGCTTGATAGTGTGTGTGCATAGTTGTAGCTTATTAGTGCTTTAGTAGTAGGACTGCTCATCGCAATGGGAGAATCGAGCTCTTCAGGAGGGAAAAGGGGAGGTCTATAAATGCAGTAACCTGTTGAGTGTATTTAGGAGCTAGAAAAATGTGAATTTATTGTAAAAGGACAGCAGAGCTCATGGAAGCTGCTGAACTGGCAGAAGAGGAAGAGTAGGGTATGAGTCAGACAAAAGGAGCCTTCAGACATATATTGAATTAACTTTGTGTAAAAAATAATATGAAATAGGTCAGGTGATGCATATTCAGTGAGAAGATGTGGTGCGTCACAGTTCTTCTCCAGGTGTGTCTGCACAGGAAAGGGGGCACAGATACACAAAGGCAGAATTTTTCTGCAACTTTTTGTGCCTGGTTCAAGGACTTGAATCAAGACTTTTCAGAGTTGTACTCAAGTATTGCTATCTGAGTAGGTTAAACCTCCACCCAGGCCTGCACAAACAGTAACTGAAATAAAGGAGTCATGGAAGCATTGCAGAGGAAATAATTTTCTGTGTGAGGTGCAGGTTCTTTATGAATAAGTTGAAAGTTGTCAGTGTTTTGTTTCATTAGATGATGGGATAGCTTTGGTATTGGGTAACTGTTGTTACTCTAGAGTTCTGTGGATATTTGAAAATTAGGTGGTAGATGAAGCTGCATGTAACTATGTTGCCCGGTTTCTTTCTAGCGATGCTACAGCAATACCTGTGTGAGGTTGCTGACAAATATAAGACTCAGGTGAAGACAGCATGGACCTCCTTTAGCACTGGTGCAGACTCAGGCTTTGCAGCATTTTGAATGCATCCGTGTCCAGATTCGCTCTGTGAGGAAAGAGGTTTTAAGCTAAAATATTGGGAAGCAGGAGCAGACAGACGCAATACCCCTGCAGAATCTAGCAGGCAGAAGAGTAGCAACAGATAAAGAAGAGGAAATAATGCAGAAGGGCCATCATCAACTGGAGATCTGGTCGTTTTCTGTAACAGGTGTTAAGAATGGCAGAGATTTTGAAGCTGTTGTCCCTTTGTTAGTATGTATAGAAGCTATGTATCTTTAACTTACTGGTAATAAACTTCATAAGCAACCGGCAAAAATAGAAAAATTTACTCAAACAGCTCTTCAACATACAGAATAGAAACATGGCAGAACTAGTAAAGTAGTTCCTAAACAACAAAAAATGAGACTTGGAAGGAAATGTGTAATCTGCAGATATTTTTTTTAATGAAACATGAAAATAGTTGCATCACTGAACAGGTATAAAGCAAAGCATAAATTAAAATGTGGTGGAGAGCCTCAAAGTGTTTGCTATTTCCTGCACTGTTCCTGTTGTGGTTGTTTTTCTTTCAGTGAAGAATCAGGCGCAAAAAGATGAAGGGTGATAAAAAGACAAGTGGTGAGTGCACCCAGGCCAGAGAGGGGATTGCGAGGAGAGAATCAGAGCTCTCCCCTCTGGGTTTACAGTGAGTTGGCTTTGGTTTTGCTGTCATTATGAAGCTAGCTTAATTCAGAGTTTCTCTGAAGTAGAGGCAGCTTAAGATGTGAGGGGTATTTCTGCTTTGTGTGGCTTTGGCAGTGTAACAAGTAAGCCTGGTAAGTATTCACATTCTTTCATGTCAAGTAAAGCTGAAGCTGAGCATCCACTTGTCCCTTGGTGTCTAGAAGTGCGTAAGTATATTTGCAGATCTGGTACACCAAGTTGTCCCCTTGTGATCTGCTTTGTTTTCCTCATTCATTGTGTAGGAAAAATGTGACTTTTCAGCCCATGGGTGCTATGCCAAGCAGCGTCCTCCTCGGAAGTGCCCAAAATAACAATCTGTGATGTTAGGATAAGAAACTCACCTGTTGCCTTTGTTTCTGAACATCCGTCAGTGGTGGTGTCACCCAGCCTTGTGGGAAAGAGGGACCATGTCTCGGCTCCATAAGGACCTCTGTTCCTTGGACCTCACCCTTGGTGCCACTGTCCGAGACCTCCTCTGGCTCCACATACATTTTTGCCTCTTCTCACAAGAGCTGTTGGATGGGGAAAGGACCAGCATGGGGGAAATCTGGTAGGCTGTCCTGTCACAGTGGCTGCCGAAATCCTTAAAAGTAAAAATAAAAGTACCCAGGGATGCATGAAAAGAAAAGACATGCCATTGCAGACTGGTTATGCCAGTCTGGCAGTGCTGACTTTGCTGCTGAAATCTCCTCTCTCTGCTGCCCAGTGACCTGGTACTGTGTTGGCCCCACTGGTTAGAAATCATACGGACATTTCGCGGGTAGCATCATAGATTTTCAAAATTTGACTAGGTGTCATGTAGTTTTTAAAGCACTGACTGAAAAAAGTATCCTATTACTTTTTTATGTATTCAGTACATAACCCTATAATTATTTCAAAAACTACTTGTAAGCTTAATTGGCATATTATCTCCTGTTTCTTTGCTTTACATCTTTGGAGAGTCTTTCACCAAATGAAAGTATCTAATTTTTAGTGCTGTTATTGTGTCCTCTGTGAGGGAGTCATTTACTGTTGAACCAGTTGGCAAAAATAAAGTTATTTCTAAGAGATGTGTCTAATTTTATTTTACATGCTTGCTTATTTTAATTCATTTATTACATGTGTCTAAACCAAAGTTGATGTTGAAATATTAACATACAGCAAACTCCACTATAAATGTTATAGCTTATGGCTGTGAAGACTGAGATACAACTACATCCCTAACAGCTTTTAGAGGTGTTTTGGAAGATGGCTGTTCCAAGAAAGGACTTTTACATCCTTTCCTTCACATTAGATGGCATTCAGTGATAGGCTTAAGAACAGTACTGTAGTTACTTTTCCTTGTTAACCTAGTATTATTATTTATCTAGTTATTTGAGTATTTTTACTACTTTTCTGGAAGTGTGGCAACAGAAATGATAGCAAATGAAATCATTATGGAAGGAGTTATGCTGTGTCAAAGAACTACATCAGAGCTTTTTTTTAAAATAAAAGAGTAGGTAAGACATTCTGTAGTTTTCTTTGTTCTGTGATTTAGATGTATATATTGTGATGATTTAATCCTTTTTTAGTACCTTATTATTGTAACAAATTAACTGGTCTCTGTCTCACTCCACATTATCATTAGCAGGGGGAAATAGTCCTATCTTTTTTATCTGTTCAAACTCAACAAAGCTGGAAAGAGATATTTTGTTAAATGTTACTCCTTTTGGTAAATTAATTTCTATCTGCATTGCCCTGTGACCTTTTCATCTCCACCAAGAACACTTCTGAAGGCTGCAGAGTGTGAAAGTACAGATTATGTCTTTGATGTTGAGTTAATTTTAAAAGGAAAACACTAATGAATACCTTATCAAACACTGGAATAGATTATTATTGCTGATTGTTACCTGAGGAAATATTGTTAGGTGTAAATAAGTTAAAATCTGCATATTTTCTTGAGAGAAGTATTCCCTGAACTTTTTCCAATTTGTTTTTATTCTACTTTCACAGTTTTCATCCTGCCTAAGTATGCTGGGCTTTAAATTTTGTTTTTTCCCATGTCATTTTTTTTGCAAGTGTTTCTGTTGCAAAGTATGTCTACAGAAAGATTGGCACTATTGAGAGACACCAGCATTTGATGGAGTGCCTGTCTGCTGCTCCTTGCTCCATGGGTCAGCAGCCACTGCTGGGAAGTGTTTTCCCACAGCCTCCCGAGTCTCTTCCTGTCTTCTGTCCTGCCTTCTGCAGAAACCTCTGAAACTTGTTTTCTCTAATGAATAAACCACAGGAGGACTGAGTGAAGTGTCTTCTAAATAGGGTGGTAATTTAAGATTACTTAGAAACTTCAGTTAATACAGAAGTCAGCTTTGTGTTTGCTTAGCCAGGGTAATCATGGGAAGCTTGTTTCCTGTGATAAGCACTAGTTTACTGATGTGCTTCAACCAGCATGTCCTCAAAATTTCACAGGTTTCTGGATAGATGCAATTTTTCAGCTACTCCTTAGCAGCTTGGGTCTTGCGTTCTTGAGAGAAGGCCTGCACCTCTGCCATTGTGCTGCAGTTCCATTTGGTGGAAGCCTGCTTGAGCTGGTCTGCTGCTCTGTGGAAGCCCGGATGCTTGGTGGGCTTGAGCTCTGCCATGTATCATGCTCTTGGATTAGAGGTTGCCCAAGTTGTATTGCAGGAACTGCCCTGAGGTAGGGTGGCAGATCTTGCCTGGGAGTGCTTTTAAAAAATAAGGTCTGTTGGTTTTGGGAATTTCTCAGTTTGCACTGAATTTGTTTAGATTTATTGACATATTTTAAAATCGATTTTTGTTCATGGACGGTATGATTTTCAATACTTTCTCACAGAATTACTGAAATTGGGGATGGAGAAGACACAATCATATGGTTCTAACTTCAAGCTTGTCATGTAAAACATGCATTTTCTCGAAGAGCCTTCTATGAACGCTTACTGTTGTATGAAAAGGGGAATGTAGAAGCTTGCACCCTAAGCAGTGGTAACTGACTGAGGTCCAGCTCCTGTTATCTGGTTGATATTGTGAGCATCTGTAGTGTAACCAAAGTATTCGTGGAATAAGGTGGTGTTCAGGGTTTTAAAGAATTCTGCTGGGAATGAGGAGTAAACCAAGGAGAAAAACAAGGGAGTCCACATTGTAGACCCCAAACTTGAGTAGTATCTGTTTGTCATGATGGTGTTAACAGTGATTAGTATAATTTTTCTGTTTAAACAAAAATGTAAATTGGATTATTTTTTCATGTAACAGTGTTAACTAGCTAAGCATTTTTCCCCTCAAACTTTCAGTAGAAGGCTTCTAGATGACTTGAGTTTACTTCTGCTTAGTTTGCATATTTTTCTGTTACCTGTGAGTGAACAAATACCACTAAGTCTTTTTTTGGGGGAATTCCAGATTTCCAGAGTATATTAATAGATATTTACAGATTTTGGGACTGGGACCTAAGTTAGGAATTAAATTTTAGGAAACAAGGTCAAGCACTGAGGAAGCTCTCTACCTATTTGAATTTCAAATATCGATACTTGCAGCAAAAGTTTGCAGTCTGCAGACGGAGTATGAGGCTTAGAAAGCATTTGTGAAAAGGTTCAGAAAGTGTAAATTTACAGAGGGGTGAGGTTTTGCTAATAGTTCACAAACCAAAGATGGAGCTAATTATTTCAGCTACTGGGTGTAGCACAGAAGTTCTTCAGGAGGAAAATGAATGAGTCAGATTTCACGTTGAACAGACAATAAATTAGGTGCTAGGCCATGGGTTCAAAGATTGCTGGGTTTGTAGGAAGTGGAAAGGAAGAAGTTGATGGTAGTCAAAACTGGCTGCTAGAAACATTTACAGTTCAGTGCAGCTGATGCTGTCAAGCTGTGGGCCAATGCCAGGGGTCAGTGGCAAGCGTTATATACTTCTGTTTGTGCAAATTATTCAGGTTAAATTCTGCCCACAGAAAAGGATGTTCAAATCCAGTATTTCTGGTGATGAATATTCTCTCCTTTCACCGGTCTGAAGCAGAGGGATCTAGTAAAATAAAGTCTTGCAAAGCAGAGTTTTCTCTGGTGTATATGTGCTTCTCTCCATGTAAATAAATCTTACAAATGCAAATCAAAATTTAGTGAAACTGTATGTACAAGGAGTATTTGAGTCTCCTGAGTCAGATGGTGAAAATGAAAGACTGTTTCAAATTAATTTTGAGATTTCAGATTGAACCTGGGTGAAGCATTTGCAGCAGCATGTTGTCGGATAGTAAGGAAATGCAGGTCTGTTAATCAGTGCTTAATGTATTTGCTTTAGACATGCACTCAAATCTTGCTTTCCCCAGAACAAATGGGGTTTTTAGGTTTACTTGAGGTATGTTTTGCCCTTGTGAATTTACCTACAGTGAACGTTCTCATTTCTTTTCAATGCAGTCTCATTAATAGCCTACCTGTGTGTTAAACAGGTATTACTTTTTAAGGTTTCCAGAAGATTTCTCCTTTTAGTACATTAATGTGTATTGTCAGCACTGTCATCTGTTATTCACATTGCCAGTGTGCTGATGGAAGCATTTGATACTAGACGATGAAGTGCATTTGAAGAAATAAAATGTCCGGTGATACAAGCATTAAACCACTTACAGCATTTTCAGATAAAAATCTTTACTATCTTTTTTTTCTTTTCCTTTTTTTTTTTTTTTTAGTACATGCATCATGAACGAATCTGCCTCTAGTGGAAATGGTCAAGAGTTTGATGTATTTAGTGCTATGGACTGGAAGGATGGCATAGGTACTTTGCCAGGAAGTGACCTAAAGGTAAGATACAAAATTTTTTTAGTAAGTGAAATAAAAATGTTAAATGCTGAAAGAATGCATTTCACAAGCTGGTGTGTAGGTACCTGGTGTTATGAATAAAACATGAATCTGCAGCTCGAGTTAAGAGCCTGTAGCCTGTTAGCTTTTAGCTCCGGAGTTTCTTGATTCAGTTTCTGGTGCTGGCACAGACAGCCGTCATCCCCGTAGGAAGGCATAAATTAGCACTGCCTCAC
This sequence comes from Psilopsiagon aymara, assembly GCA_024733675.1. Classification (NCBI taxonomy): domain Eukaryota; kingdom Metazoa; phylum Chordata; class Aves; order Psittaciformes; family Psittacidae; genus Psilopsiagon; species Psilopsiagon aymara. Next base: position 23,145 of record JANRGW010031012.1, on the reverse strand, counting down.
TATATAGACAGAAGTAATCAAGTGCACAAAATCCAAAAGAAATCTCAAAAGTGTGAAAATTCAGTCCACTTAGAGCATTGTTTTACCATATCACTAAGAATCTTTATCCTGTTATTGACTCAACATCTCACATTCTTAGTTCTTTTTATTTCTAAAAATAGTTAATTTTTCCTGTGCTTTTGTCATGTGGGTGCCTAGAAAAATGAATAAAGTGAATGCTTCTGAGTTTGATTTAGTTCAGAAATTTGAATTACATTGGAATAGTACTTTTAATTGCATTTTTCACTCTGGTTTTATTTTTTGAAGAAAATTGTAACAACTTTGCTTTCAAAATATTTTTTATTTATCTATGTCATCAGATGTCCTCTGCTGCATTAGCAAAAAATACGTTTTCGATATTAGAGACTTTCTTATGCCTATTTCCTGTTGATTATAGTCAATATTTTCATATCATTTCATTTAGACTAACATTGATGAGGTTTTATCATAGTTTATTTTTTTTAAAAGGGACCTCACAAGAAACTATGGTTTTTAAAACAACTTTCTATCTCTTGGTGCCTGATACAAGTTCTGTTGAAGAGTCAGAAAAGTTTGAAAATCAGTACATATATGTTGCAAGTGTGTGTTTGTGTTGAGGGTTTGTTGTTGTTGTTGCTCTTTTTTCTCTTATTCATAGAACCATAGAATAGATTCACAGAATAATTTTCTTTGGAAAGGACCTCAGGACACCATAAGGACCTCAGGGCCTTGTCCAGTAAGGATTTGGTTGTCTGCAGGGTTGGAGATATCACAGTCTGTCTGGGAAACCTGTTCCAGCATTTGACCACCCTCATAGTGATTATTTTTTTGATACTTTATTTGAATTCCCCTTTTGCAGCTTGTGTCTGTTGCCTCTTGTCCTTTTCCTGTGCTCATCTGAGAAGAACCTGTCTCCATTCCTTCTATATCCTGCCATTAACTACTGGAAGACAGCAGTAAAATCTCTCCTTCTGCTCTTAGGACCAAACAAACAAGTTCACTTAGCTTCTCCTTGCATGTTATCTGTTGTAACCACCTCCTGTTTTGGTGGATATCCACTGGACTTGCTCCAGTATGTCAGTGTCTCTCATGTGCTGGACACAGTGATATGATCCCATCAATGTTAAACAGGGGAATAATCAGTTCCCTTGACCTGCTGGCTAAAGTGGCCTTGGATGCTTGTGGCCAGCTTTGCTGCCAGGACACATTGCTAACTCATGTTCAACTCTTAAGTTGTCTTCTGCAAAGCTGTTTTCAGATAGTTGCCCCGCAGGCTATACTACTGCACTGTACTAGAGCTGTGCTGTCCTGGGTGCAGGGCCTTGCGTGTGCATTTATAGACCTTCATGAGATCTTGTAGCACATTTCTTCAGCGTGTCAAGGGCTTTCTGAATCATAAGCCTGCACTTCAGCGACTCCCTCCAATTTGGTGATTTGCTTTTGCTGCCTGTACACATACAGAGCCCTTTCTTGTTGCCCTTACTAGTTTCTTCTCCAGCTGAGCTTTGGATTTCTCAATTTTGTCATTGTGCACTGCAGCAATATCACTACATACATTCTCTGTATAACATTTCCCGTTTTACCAGCTGCTTTCTTCCTTTTCTGTCTGAACTAAGTCAGGAGTCCCTAGTTGATTCTTGTTGGTCTTCATCTACATTTGCTTAACTTGTCTTAACTTCGCTTAACTTTTTGCTCATTGACGTCATCATTCTGCTGGTTTGAGCTCCCTGGAGAGATCTCCAGATTTCCTGGGCCTCTTTACCCTTTAAAGCAGTCTTCAGTATGATCCTGCCAAGCAGATCTCTGAAAAAGCCAGAATCTGCCTCTCCTGAAGTCCAGTGCTGTTTCAGTATTCATTTTGCTTACTTCTATCAGGATTTCAGACTTCACCATCTCCTGGTTGCTGCTGCCAAGGCTATCATCAGCCTCCACATCCCTGAGCAGTTATGGGCTTTTTACTCTTTTTTGTTTTGAAAGTCCAGCCTTTTAAAATTCCTTTCTGTTTTTAATAAGCAACATTGTGTGAAGGGCAAACATAATATTGAAATGTTCAAGGAATACAAAGGGAAACAATATGGAAAGATAAAACAATCTCATATAAATCGCTGGTGCTTGCTTTATTCAGCTCTGGTTATTCTGTGTCTAAAGAAACAAAACCAAAGCAAAGTTTAGGTCATTAGTTAGGTGAGGAATGGGAAAGCTTCCATACAAAGTGAGGGAAGAGACCAGAAGGTGTAGCTGAAGGTAACGTCAAGAAATCACGTAAGAAGGTTCTTAATAATGTCCTGTTCAAGGAAAAACGTGAGCTTCATTTTTAGATTGCTCTTCTATTGTTTGTTTGTTTGGACTTCTTTCTTTGTTTTGTTGTTTGTTTTGGGGGGTGGAGAGGTGTTTGTGGTATTTTTCATTTTTATTTGGAAATAAAATGTATTTTTGGACAGAGATTGTTTTAACCAGCCTTTAGGGAAGACACAGTCAGAGGTGCAATGGTAATGTACCCAGAATGATGAAAGACACAGAGAACTGGCCAGACAGCTCATTCTGGTCTTCTTTTTTTTTTGGTTGTTTTTTTTTTTGTGTGTGTTTTTTTTTGGTTGTTTGTTTGGTTTTTTGTTTGGTTTGTTGTGGTGTTTTTTTTTTTTTTTTTAATACAAAGGCAAGGGGTTACTGAATGAAATTGAAATTGAGTCATTCCAACACTGACTGAAGGAAAAATATTTTCTAACAATGCAGAATTAGCCTGAAGAGATCACTAGACCAGGGAGCACCAAGACTCAGGGAAAGACTAGGCATTTATATAGATAGCAAAATAATTTGAGCTGTTAGAATAGTAAGATTTTTAAGCTTTTGAGATAATTGTAACAACTTGTTTTTCAGGGCTGCTTCGAAATACTCATGGTTGAAAGGGTGACTAATCTCTTGAAACTGTAAAATGTGATCGTGGAAGATACCTTCTGCTCTTTGTGGAATTCTCAGAATAGGGTTAGTGTGGATGGTTTACCTGAACTGTCCTGATAACAAGAGCATTTTAATACTATATCCTGAACCTAAAGAAAATGGCCATACATAACAGTTCTTGTAAGCTTGCATGTGCCTTTCAAAAATTATAATAGACTTATTCCAGTAAAGATATTAAACCATTGCCGTGTATTTACATTGAAATGCAATTGAAAAATCTGGTGAAAACACTACTAGCAAGATGCACAAATCCAAAGATTACAGCTTGCTAATAGATTAGAGTGCTTGTGGTTTTTATAATAATAAGCAATAGCTGAACTATTCATTGCAGACAATGTATTGTTTGCATCCTCACATTTAGTCCCTTTTCTTCATAGAATGTTGGGGAAAACTGTCTTTTAAACTGCATTTTGTGAGCATGCTTTAAGTTAAATGTACACCAAAATGTTGAAATGCTACTTTTTAATATTGATGTTTTGGGATTTGCCTACTTGAACTTTTTATCTTTATTTAAGTCATACGGCATCTGTTTGTCTTTACTGCTTGCATGATGAAACTTCATGCTTCTTTTTACATATGCACTTTTAAAGAAATCTCTTTCTTGTGTGCTGTATCAGTGTCCAGCCTTGTCAGGTTACCAGGTAGGTCTATCTGAGCAACCATTCTTTTTAAGAGCCACTTCATTTTTTGAATATAATTTCATCTATGAATAAAAAACTATTTTAAGTAGTGTAAAATGCTTGAAACATAAATAACTTTTCTCAGTATTTTCTTATTGCTTAAATTTAGCTTTTCTTATGATACAGAAGAACAGCCAAATCAGAAACTGGAAAATGCATTACTTCTTTTTATTACAAAGTCCGATGGACAGTTTCATATCTACCAGACGTTTCTGCACCAGGGGGCAGTCACTTTCCAGTCTCATCAAAGCAGGGGAATCAAGTCAGATAACCAAACCTCCATTCTCAGCCATGCTATGTTCTCTTGTGCCTACATCTGTTTCCACATTGGTAAAATGCTGGAAATGTTCTTTTCCTATTAATTTAGGCAGTGTTAATGGTTAGATTTCTGTCATCTGTTGTTGGAGAAGGCAGTAGAAATACATTCTCTCACAGATTTTGTTGAAACTCTTTAGCACAAATAGTCATAAAATAGTTAATACTTTCTGAATGCTGCTTTGAGCATGCTGTGTGACAGGTTGTGGAAAACACTAGAATTTCAAATTACAGGGGGGATAGGAAGAATTAAAGATTGTACAGTATGATGCACCAAAGACTGAGAACAAAAAATTTGTCATTTTATATTAGTTCTTTGAAGATGTTTAACTAAAACAGAAAACTTGAATTCCAGTAGAGTTTGAAGCAGTTTACAAATTACAGAATGCCTTCATGTGGCAGGCTAAGTAATGTATGCTCATCTGAAAAACATCAGTGCTTACCAGTTACTCTGCATGGTGTGAATGTAAATGTGAAATACACTTCTCTTTTCTCTTTCTTTTTTTTTCTTTTTAATCTCTGTACTGAGTGCACACAGCAACACCATCACTTCAAGATTTAAATGTACTCATTAAATTGGAAAAGCTGTAATAATTTACAGTCACTTCCTAGTGCAGTGACAGAAGTTTATGAAATACTTCGTAATGAGTTTTCTAGTGCTCGTGTTTGGAAAGTGAGCTATTATATACTGCATGGACAGAATTTTGGTCATTATTTGCAGATTGCAAATTGTGTTTGAAGGAAAAGAAAAAAAAATGATGATGAAGAAATTAAATAAATAACGTTGGGCAGCTAATACTGTAGGAAACTCACTGTATGATAGTGGACCATGAATGGTGGAATAATGATCACTGGTGTTTGGTATTTCCAGCTGCATTGTAAAGAAGGTAATGGTGATTCAGAGTGTTTCTGGATGCATATGTGCAACAACTTCAGGTCATAAGGTACATTCTTCCACCTGCCCATTCTGAAATTACATTTAAGCTTGCTTGAGATAATTAACATTTTGAAAACACTTTTTTTTCCTCACAAGATTGTATGTCAGAGGTACCGGTAGTGTCTCAGGCAATAGTTAAGCACTGTGTTTTTAGTGTAAAGGTATTTCATTGCCATAGGTTTCTGGTTAAAACTTTGTATTGTCATAAAATGATTTTGCCTTATTTTAAAAAAGAAAAGAAAGGAAGTTTCATTATTAAAATTGCTAAAACTCCAAAGCCAAGAAATGCCGGAATTAGATTTACCTTTGGATCTTTAGTTGGGCTTCCTCTTGTGTAGTCATGGTAGAGTCTTCAGTTAAGAAGTCACTTGCTACTTTACTTCAAAACATATTGTATCATTTGCTGTGGATGCTTTTAGACCTGTAAATAACTGGGCAGAGGATTTCAGGAAGGAAAAGGAATAATTTTATGATTAATGCAGGTAAATCCCATACAGGAAAGCTCAGTGCTGCACTTGCTTCTACCACAGCTTTCCTGTGTGGGCTGAACAACTTTCCGGAACCAAAACTTTGGCAGGTAGCCTAGCCATTCATTTTTTATTTGTAACTCCCTTGGGTTCCCCATGAGGTCTTAGTGTTTGGTATTTACAAATGTTCTGGCCAAATTAACTGAGAGGAGGTTGCTTTGTAGGTCAATTTCTGGATCAGTAAGTGTCATCTTGGCAGGCCTTGTCTTCTGGCTCTTTTGCCGATGTATGTGTCACCTTAAGAAAGTCTGTTTCGCTGCAATTTCCCACTCAAGTGGAGATAATAAGGCAGGCTGAGTCTGCAGTGGAGAGAAATCATTGAGAAGCCCTCTGGTACTAAGATAATTCTTGAGCATTCAGGGTGGAGAGCGAGGATTGGAGGAGCCTGGGGAGTGTCTAAGAATAAAGCAGACAAGTGCTACTGCAAAGACGACTGAGGTATCAGCAATTTGCTAGGGAAACATCAGTCTCTCTTGCTAATGGTGTATATTTTCTGATGGTACCTATGCTTTCAGTTCAGAAGTGATGAGACAATGTTTGTTTTTTTTTTTTAAGGTTGTAATATGATTGTAATCCTTTCCTGCTTATGCCTGCCCAGATAGGAAAAAATCTGTCCTTTTGTATGCAAATTGTCCTCTCTACTCCGTTACTTCAGTATTAGTCTATTGCAGTGTAACTGAAGCATCTTAAAACTAATCAAAGATTGCTCCTTTCAGCATCAACTCAGTGAGAGGAGGTCTGGCCCTGCCCCTTGGTCGTGGCATGGATTTTAATCTCTTCCAGTTATGATTTAGGGAGCTCTAAACAGCCTGGGATCCCACTTGAAGTTGTTTGTCTTTAGCCATACTTACCGAGCAGGAGCGTGCTGTAGGATCCCTTCTCATCATTAGTGAAGAGGAATAGTCAGGGGCAGAGACACATCCCCCTAACCTTTCTTATGCCTGAAAAAGTCAAAATTTTGTGACCAGGCAAGCATGAGGGGTCACATGCTTACTGTGTGCTTTGAAATAAGCTGGGAGCAGAGTACTGAGAAGGATGAAGAGCTAGGAAGAGACTATTTTATTTTGTAAGTGGCTGAGAACAGATTCTGTTTCAGGAATTACTTTACACTGCACTGTAACAGTACTTGCTAGAGTGCCTAAAGCTTTTTTAGATACATGCTCTTTGTTATTTCAGTGGGGTTTTTTTTGAAAGAAAATAAATAGTCATTCTACTTTCAAACCGTGTAGAGTAAATAAGACTAGCCTTACTGCTTGAAGAAAGAGCGTAGAAATACCCAACAGCTGCCTCATTTTCTCAATGCTATCCAGCCCCTGCCTGGGGCAGGGGTTCTCTGGAAAAAATAGTATGTGATCATGCAAGTAAAGACTTTATCACACATACACAGAAGACAAGAATGGTTGAATGGACAAGTTCTGGCATTTACTAAGTTATTCATCTTAAGTAATATGCAAAAAAAATAGCTTGGCTTATAGCAGGATGTGGTTGGACAATACAATGTCTATAGGCGATTCCTTTCCTTTAAAGAGAGGAGGAGCTGTAAGGTGCCAGAAAGGCTCTGATTTATCTGAGCAGTCCTATTGAAATCACTGTACAGTGATTAAAATCAAGAATGATGGTAAGTGCTTGCTAACCAGAGATCAACCAGAGATCTGAGTGTAGTTCTTTGGCTTGTATCACTATGGAGTCCCAGTTGTCGGTCCTCTTGGCAGACTGCTATGTAACTCTGCTACTTTAAGTGTAGTTAGTTCATGGGCATAAAAGTGTTTACTCAATTTACTTTTGTTTTGGGTAATACAAATTTCGCAGGGCCCTTCTGAGCTAGTCCACACTCACACTGTTGTGGGAGTCAAGATGAGTTTTGTTCTTGAGGTTACTGTCAGAATGCAGCAGCAATTCTCTTCATTGCAATGCATGCTTTGTCCTTAACTTGCCCAGTAGATGGTACTGTTGGCTGTTTTATCTAATTTATTTTAAAGAGACAGATTAAGATGGGTTCGTTTTTCTCTTCCTTTTTGTCCTTTGCACTTTGATTGCGTTTCTTTTTTCATCCTTTTCCTTACTGCCTGTTCTCCCAAAATGCATTTTTATCTTGTATGAAACAATAGCAGCCTCTATTCTGATTTGATCTCTGTGGGTACTGATGACACTTTATACACTCTTAAAAGGGCACAAGTAACAGCAAGTAGAGATAGTTTGATCTCTCTTCTCTGAATTAGGCACATGCAACAGCAGGGACTCGGTTTGAAACTAGATTGTATGTATTTTTTGCCAAAAGGTTTGCATTTCTTAAGAATTAATCTGCAGTATGATACACAATTCACATTATTTACACATTTATTTTTATCCCATGTAGTGCTAAATTTACAGAGTATTTTTGTGAGATGTGGAGAAAGAGAACTGAAAGCCCTTTTAACATGTAATTCCCCCTACATAAAACTATGGAGTGCCTTCCAGCCTGCATAGTGAGACAAAGAATTTCCATTAGAAATTGAAAGGTTCTAAAGCCATGGCAGGAGGGACAGCAGAAGTCCACAAGAAGAACAGAAGGAGCTTGTGCTTAGCCTAATAAAATCAAGTTTCAGGGTAATAATCCCTTGCTTCAAATACATACCCATAGTAAGCCCTGGGGTACTAGAGCTATGTAAAAAGTTAGAAGGTTTTTTGAGAAAGAAATTCCGGAGTGGACACTCAGTAGAGGCACTGGTAGCAGAAAACTGGCTGTTTCTCCATGGCAGCTGAAACATTTATGAAATACTTCATGTGCTACTATTGCTGGCAGTAAACAAAGGCTTCGTCTCAGACTTATGATACTTGTTCCTATCCTGTATAAATTTTAACGCAATTTTAATAATTTTTTTTGAACGTGTATTCATAGGCATTTTGATTCCTGTAGAAGAACTTAGCATGTGGATAGACAGAAATTGTTCAGAAAGTATTTATAATGCTTGATTATTATTTATTTAAGCCTTCATTTCCCTCAGTGTGTTCTATATTTGTTCTATGAGTATTAAAATGTTCCTGGGGATGAAATTAACTGTCATAGAAGCTGAGATCCTGGTATATCAGGGCATCATTTCCTCAGAATGTGAAAAAGTATGTCAGCTCTTGAGTGGAAAGACTCTCTCATGATGTTTAGATGGAAGCTACTGTTTAATTCCCTTTTGATCCTTGAGAAACTTTTAAACAAGGCAGCTATGTAATTTCATGTTGTATACTTTACTCACTAACAGTTGGATTTATCCTGTCAGCTCAGTTTATGATTTATTTATATTAAAAGACCATTGGCTTAATTGGGTGGCATAGAAAATTATCTTTGTAAGAGGTTACTTAAAATTTGCAAACAGGTATTTGACAAAAGTTGAATGGATTAAATTCATACCCAGCAAGCTTTATAATTTATTGTCTTTTAAATATTGAAGTGACAAAAATCAGGTTTTTTTGTGAGATTGTTTTAAAAGTAGTTGATAATGGCCTGAATTTGTTTCCATCAAAGGGAATTTTACTGTTTGCCTTAATGAAGACAGGTTTAAAGGAAATCCCTTTATCCAGTGCAAATTTATACATTTACTTAAGTTCTGTGATTTAAACCCAAATTTTTACTCCTCAGAAAGCTATAGATCCATCTTCAGAACTTAGCTCAATGCCACTATTTTCTTTCGTCTGTATCACCTGCTTCAAACTTCCAGACTGTCAAGACACCTAGGGAAATAGATGCAAGGATTCCTGTTAATATATTTTGGCTTAGGTCACCAAAAATAGAAGAAATGTTATGACAGAACCTTACCTTTTGTTTGGGTTTGTTTGTGTTTCTTTTTTGGGGGGGTGGGGTGGTGTTGGTTGGTTGGGTTTTTTTGTTGCTTAATTTTTAAGTAGATGAGGCTTATGAAAGTGATAATTTTTTTCATAGACACATAAACTACCATTACTGTAGCTCCCTTTTGTCACATTTCCAGCAGTAGACACTAGCTGGCACATTGCTCTGGCAGCTCTAACTGTGTGATAGCTTTGTGCAGCGTGCTGCTCTGTACATCCTGGTTTTAAGCAATTAACCTCTGTCACAAGTTTTTCATTGCTTTTCCTCTCCAGCTAAAACCAGAGCCCCATTCCCCAGGTCTGAGGCATTTTTCTGGTCAGCTACGGACAGCTCAGCATGCACAGTAATGCTCCAGCTTTAATTAGGGAAGCAATGAATGAAAGCAGACATATCTCCTTCAAGTCTGTCCAGACAGGAGCTGGAGGCCCTAACGCTGATTAAGTGGAGGCTGTGAGCAAAAGCAGGACACAGAGAGGTCAGGTGAGGCAGCATGCTGCCGCATGGTTGTGTTCTCCTGCCTGCCAAGGCAGTGCTGACTGGTTATTCTCCATCCCTGCACCCATTTTGGTGTGGTAGCCCAGCTGTTGAAGAGCTACTTCCTTAATGGTTTGGCTCTTGCTGCCATGAACACCCTCCAGTGAAAGGGTAGCTGGGAGCAGCCTTCCCTACAATCATCAGTCTTTCATCATGTTTGATGCCTGTCAGTCAGTCATCTGAAGTGAGAAGGGCTTCAGGAGGCCACAGTGGAGGAGGAACATATGGATAGCGTCAGGGCTGAGCATCAGTCACATCATACAGAAATATCATAGGTATTAATTGGACTGCTTAGAAATACCTTTGGTATACGCATGTTCTGGCTGATTATGTATGAAGGTGCAGGCAGGTGTTTCCAGCAGTCAGTTAGTAACCTCCCTGGTAGGGTGTAGTGCCATGTTTTAGTCTGTGCTCACAGCCTGTTTGCTTAGGCAGCTCTTGCAGAGTTAGAGCCTTTGGAAACAGCAAAGGTTTTCCTTCTGGCGTCCACTTGTTCCAGAGGCAGCAGAGCACCAATAACAAAAATGAGCATAAACAAATAACAAACATAAACATAACCAAACATAGGAACCCTACTGGGTACATAAGTCAGCTATAAGACACAAAGATCCTCTTCTGAATGGTAACTGCTGTTCTTTGGGTGGAACAGCATGAATGTCTGTCCACAAACTAGAGTGTGAGCATATGGTGTTACTGCCTTCAGTTCAGGGCTGAAGTCCTGGACTTTCGGTCGAGATGGATGTATCAACAGTTTACCCAGACTTGCATACCTGTTCTGAGCATTGTCATCACAAGTAAAAATCTTGGCTCCAGAAGTCTTATGACTGTGTGAGACCTCCTCTTCTTCCTCTCCCTCCCCTCAGGTTATTCACATTCCTTAGGACTCAGTGATTCTTTGCAAATACTTGGAAGAACTGTATTAGTGAAAGCACGCTGTTGTGGTACATACACATGGGACTTAGCTTAGCTTTCAGTCATAATGGCTTCTTTTCAGTACTATACCATAGCAGGGTCCAGTTCATCCTGCAGCCTCTGGAGGCACAGAGAAGGTCAGCATAGTGCCAGGCAATTGTTCTCCTTCTCATTTTCCCCAGGTGAAGTTGCCTGACCAGAGAAATAGAAATGGGCTTCATGCTGTTGCCCCTAAGGAATATTCTCACAGGTGGGTGTTGTGGAGCTTTGAGAAGACTCTCAGGTGTAATTATTCTTGTTGATCTCCATTGATGACAGCATCACACTTCTGGAGACCTGTCCTCTGTGGCAAAGCTTGGAGGGATACCCCTTCAGTGTCCAGAGCAGACAAACAGGAACAGAATGCTGCCTTGAGTTCAACATGTGTAACCAGCTGGGCCTGCAAACGACATAGTGACTGGAAAGCTGACGTTTATTTTCATCTGGTAGTGCTGTAATCATTACAGCATTTGGAATATGGTTTTCTGCTGGCAGCAGAATGGCTGTAACTCCTGGTGCTCCTGTGTAAGCAGCACAGCATGTGGGGTATTGTTGAGCCTTGCTTCTGGCTGACAGTAATACCACGTTCAGCATGTAATTAAACAGCTCATAAACTGCCTTGGGATGTTTATTTATGTGCACTTTATAGCAGAGAAGTACTGTCTTTTCAGAGGATGCTAAAATTTCTGTACTCTGCGAAGCATTTGTATATGACATTCAGTTCCCTTTTCCTTGACAAAAGTACTCAGTGAGTGGTGTGTGTTGTTTTGCTGGCAATGAAAAGCATACAGTTAGGAGATTTTCTCCTGAAATTCCATTATTGATTTTTGGATTATTGTGTGTGCATGTGAAGGCAATTTATAGCATTATATATTGCAAATTAATATTTTTAGATAACAAAATGATTTTGCATTTTGCTTGATAGAAATAAGAAAGGCTTGTTTCCAGTTCCTTGGGGATAAACAGATACACATAGGAATTAGGTAGTATGGTGAGGACACTGTAAAAAGTGTCTCAGTGAATAGAAGAAGATGCCAAAGGAGCATATTAGTAAATTTTTACCATTTTCTATGGCATTTGTTTTTTCTTACAGTTTAGAGTGAACGAATTTGGGGCCCTGGAAGTGATTACCGATGAAACTGAGATGGAAAGTGTTAAAAAGGCAACTGCTACCACTACCTGGATGGTTCCAACTGCTCAAGAAGGTCAGTTAAGAAGTGATAGACATTTTCTGTGATAGAGTATATTTTAATAGATCAGTTTTTCTTGAAAGGTTGCCCTGCAAAAAAAAAAAGCCAAACAGACAAACCAACCTTATTTGCTTTAATGTGCAGGGTATCTCTGATTTCACTTGTTTCTTGGGGTGTTAACAAGTATGAAAAGAAATACTTTTTAAGTTTAAAGGAAATGCTTCCATTCTTAAACATCTGAAGTTCAATTGCCGTCACTTTTTTTTTAAAAGTAACTTTTTCTAAGTTTAGAATTGTTTTTTCCCCCATCAGATTTGAAAAATAGTCAATTTCTTACTTTTAAATTACTGAGAATTTTTCAGATGTTGTTTTTGTTGAACTAGTTCACCAGTCTGCCCACAGGCTTTACTGACTGCCTACAGTTCGTTTGTGACTGCAATACTGTGCACTGTAAGTTTCCTTCACATGCTCAGCTGCTACCACTGATGTCAGTGTATGTTTGCACTCTTGCCTTGCTCTTGCTGATTATGTTTTTTTTCAGTATTAAAATTAGTGTGTAGTAACCATTTATATCTTGAACAATCGAATTTTAATAGTTGTAGTATCTGTCTGCCAATAAGGTATTTCCTGGATTTAAAATACTGATCTAAGGAAACACCTTTTTTATTCAAAGAAAGCTGGTTTTGAATGGTCATAGGTTTTGAAAATCTTGATACTCTGACTCCAGCAATGAAGGAGTAGTGTGAAAGAGAATGTCACAACTGGTTTTGTGATTACTTACAACTACCTAGTTTATTTCCTTGTTGACACTGTATTTTACCAATTTGCTTTTAAAATGTAAGGTCTTTGAAAAGCAATCTTTACAATTTTGATGTAATAATTATCAGTATAAATGCAATAAGCAAAGTCAGTGATAGTTTTCCTTTACTACTTTCCCACCAGTAAGTCTTGTCTTTTGTGAATAGGCAAAACATTCACACCAGTGGGAAAGTAGTTTGGACTTCAGCTGTGAGGTCTTCAGCTTCAGACCGCAGCTACACTGTTCTCTGGGTCTGTCTCCAAAGCAGTGACAATTATTCAGGATTCAAATCTGTGATGAGAGTAGCAACTGTGTGATAACATAGTGGCAAAACAGGTTCTCTCCTTAGATTGAGAGGTCACAGTTAACTACAGTAGAGCATGCAGCTCTTATCTCCTCTGGTCTGGGAAACCTGAAAAACCCCAAACAAATAATGCTAATACTGAATTAAAGTATGTTTATGGACACATAAATATGCCAAGTAAGCATCCTACTACTACCTTGCACTATTCTTGATTAATTTAATGCTCTCCAAAGGTAAAAATATTGCTGAAGTTTTCCGTTGTGAGAGGAAATAATTGTATTTAACCGCTAATGATGCTGGAGTGAAAAGGAAAGGGTAAATGATGCATTCTTCTAGTGGAGATAGTCTGCACAGATGAGTTCATTTGTCTCTGCCTTCAAAGACAGTAGAGTGCTCAAGTGAAAGAAAGAGCTTATGACTTGAAATTTGCCTTTTTGGGGGATGCAAGTCAATGACCTGCTGTAGGAGCTGCAGAATTTTACAGCGCTTTGCACTTGCCTTTGGTTGAAAGAAAGTGCATTCTCTCAGTCTAGGTGCCTCTTGTGGAGAAATTGTAGCTTAGAATGAGTAACTTTGTATTTGAAAAAAATATTGTTTCAAATCAGTGGGTTTTTTACTTCTTTTGAGTGTCAGGCAGGTTGAGCAATAGCCACTGTTCTGAGGGACTGTAGATTTAGTCAGTGATTTACTTCCAGAAATAAGTTCACATATTGAAAGATAACTCACCCCCAAATCTTTTCCCCAAATGACCTTTTATACTGGTCAAAAATGAGGCATATCAGCAGGAGGTGAGATGATAGGTTCCATGCAATGATGGCTGAGCAGTCAGTGCAGTGCTCGTCACAAAATTCACTCCTTCCACAAACAGTGTCAATGTTTCCCTGATTGCAGAAGCATGGAATTGGTGGATTCCTCTCTAAAAACCCAATTTGCTTGTCAGGAATATGGATCCCAGACACTAACTCCCAGTTCTTAATTCTGAGTGGTGTGACTTCTGTTTTCCTGTTTGCTTGGCAAGGCCTGCTGAGGATGGTTGGAAATGTGTCACCTCTACCTGTTTTTTTTTCAATGTACAGCCTTTTCAGAAAAGGCAGGGGTCCCCACAAGGTTGAAGGAAACTGCAAAAATGGATGGACTTGTTTTCTGTGAAAACTGTTACCACTATGGTACCATAGAAGAATTTGTTCCTGAAGGAAAGTTTTGCAGCCAGAAATGTGCCCAGCAAATAAGAAACAAGTAGGTGCTTTTATAATGCATAGAAACAAAAAATTTGGCATAAATGCAGCATGAAATCAAAGGGAGATATTAAGCAGACACATTTTGGTGAATTTCCACTGGTTTCTAATGTTCTTCCACTGTTTTTTATGTAAATGCATTAACAGTATTTGGTTTTGTCTAACACCGATGTTGAAGAGAATATTTTTTGCTCAGAGTGCTGTGTTCTACTGTCAGATGCAAGCGGTAAAACATCTATGGGATGCATGAATCTGTGTCAGACTCCCACCCTGTTTCATAATCATTAGAATTAAGATAATCAGTAACGAGATGGTTGGTGTAAGTTAATTATAATAAAGTGCAAGATGACAGTGAGTGAAAACATGGACATACTGTAGTTTCTCAATTCCTTTTAGCTGCTGCAGTTCATCTCCTCATAAAAGAAGGCTTGTGTTAGTATGTCCGTTTTGCATTATATATTACTGCATTGTGCAGTTTTTAATATCTATGATTTTTTTGTGCATTTTCCTTCATTTTTAGCTAATTACTTCAAAGTTTTCTTCAATGTTTAGCAATTTATACATCACATACCAACTTTCTCCAGTTGGATTTGTTAGTCTTAACAATTACCTTTGCTTTCCTTTCTGTAAACTGCCCTGCAGTCCTAAGCATTTCACAGCTTGCTTCTCTGTGAGACATGATGTACATGGGAAAAGACACACTGTTTAAAACATGCAGAACTTGTTTGGTATGAGCTGACAGCTTGCTTTCTGCAGTTTTTATTGTGTGTCTTTCACATTAGTTCATCTGACAGATGTAATTTCCAGTAGCATTCCTAGGAATATATTTGGTATATACTCTGGGACAAACTTGACCTTCAGATTTACTTGCTGTTTACTTGTTTTATGAATATGAGAAGTGAAATAATATTGGCTTTGTGTCATTGTGTTACTCTTGTAATAGAGAACCAAAGGAGGAAAAGCCCAGTGTGGAATGCAATGGGGAAGATGATTCCAAAGGCATTCGGAAAAGAAAAGCAAAGTTACCTCTCAGAGAAGAGTCCAGGGATAATGGGGAGAGAAAAGAGAATCCTGATGAAACTGTTAGTATGCATCATAAACCCATTCCTGCAAGTATTTCAGTGGGAGTTTTGCCTTATATTGCAATGTCAGTAACTTCATCAGTCTACAGAGAGAAGTGACGGCATCACTCTGTCAGCACCATAATAACTAGTTGATTGACTTACCAGTTTAGTTATGCCTCATCTGTAAATTGTAGTTATTGACAATGAACTGATAAGAGCTGGTTTTGAACTCTTTTCTTTAATTTCTTAAGAAAACAACAAAAATAATTTAAAGGAAAAATGATACTTATTATATGTTCAGCATAGAAAAATAAGAGTATATATTTGCCAACACCTGTCACTTTATCACTCTGCACATAAATAAATGACTACAGACCAATAATTTATTTACAAAGAGAGCTACTTTGCAGTTAAGAAGAGAATAGTTTCAATTTTCTTAGTGTAATTTGCCTTAGAAAATTGGAGATAAAGATTTGATTCTGGTTTATGTTAGTATAATGTCTTCTGGGGTACCTTTTTTTTTTTTCCTTTTGGATTTATTCTTCAGTTTAGAATTAACTTATCACAGTATCTTCCCATAATGTTTGTTTTCCTGCAATATTTGCTTTCTTCCCAGTAGCTCTGATACTGCTGGGAGGAGCACAGTTTTGAGGGAGAAGGGGAGAGCTCTGGAAGTGCAAATTGTCAAAAGGCTGAAGACAGTAGAGCTGTTGAAAGGGAATTCATAGCTGTCTGTGTAGCAGTATCTTAGGCAAAAGTCAGGGGACACTTCTGTTGCCTCCATGTGTCTGCCTTCCTAAATGGCTACTTACTCTCCATCTATTCAGCAGTTAACAAAACTGTTAATACACAAACAGTGAAATAAATAAAAAGAATCAGTGCCATTTTGTAGTTAGTAAAGCAATTGTACATTTGAAAAGAACAGACTAAAGCTGTGTCCTGGGTTCAGCAGTAGCAGTCATTTTTCTCCTTCTTAGTAGCTGGTGCAGCACTGTTTTTTTGATTTTCAGCCTGGGAACAGCGCTGATAACACCAGTGTTTTCAGTTACTGCTTAGAATGTTTGATTTGACCAGGGACTTTCTGAGTCTCATGCTCTGCCAGGGAGGAGGGGAAGTCGTGAGGAAGCAGAGACAGGGCACCTGACCCAAACTGACCAAAGAGGTTCCATACCACAGCACGTCATGCCCAGGATGGAAAAATGAGAGGCAGAGACCCAGAAGGGTGGGGGCTTGCTATTGGGTCTGGCTTGGTATTGAGTGGTGAGTGATTGTATTCTCTTCCCTTGTATTTCCCTTATCATTATTATTATTGGTGGTAGCAGTAGTGATTTGTGTTGTACCTTAGTTACTGAACTGTTCTTATCTCAACATGTGGGAGCTGCATTCTTTTGATTCTCCTCCCCGTCCCCCCAGGAGGTGGGGGGAAGAAAGAGTTGGGAGTGAGTGAGCAAACTGCGTGAGAGGCTTAAAACATGACAAGCTGTAAGAGGTTTTCCTTTAAATTATTTTAGAAGCCTGAACTTACCAAAGATGCTGCTATTTATCTCTGGTACAGTAAGGCCTGCTGCAGACTTTGTGATCTGTCCCTGGTCTAGACAAGGCTGGCTGACTGAGTGCTGGGAGTTGAGAATCCTTTGTCCTTTTCATTGTGTTCGCTGTGATTTGTCACTGATGGCTTGCTCTGTTCTTATTAGACATCTGCAGGCTTGTTTGAGATAGCAGAGAGCTGTGTTAGTAGCCATTTAAATGAAGCCATAGTTAAACCTTGGATGTCTCCACTTTTACTGTACTAGACTTCTGAACTGATGATGTTACTCTATTTTTTTTTTTTTAATTTAGGAAGACAAACCTGAAGGAAGGATCTTGAGAGTCTCACAGAGAGCCAGGAGAAAAAGAAAAGGGGAAATAACAGTTTTGAAGCAAAGTAAGTTAGATTACAAAATAAAAATCTCAGCTATCAATTCTTTAGGTAACATCCATCTGTTATTGTGAATTGCCAGCGTTTTTTGACTGAATTTGTATTCCCTATTGAATACATTTTTTTTTTCCCGTTCAGTTCTGTAAAAAGAGAGCATTAGTGTTACTTATAGCAATTCAGTTTTAAGGACTGCAAAATTGCAAGAGCCAAGAGAATTCCGGGGAAAAACCCCATCACTTGGAGATTGATTACCTTTTACAAAGAACCAGTTTATATACCTCTGGCAGCATGGAGGAGGATATAGTGAGTGTAAGTGTAATTGATGCACATTTTAGGGATTTTTTTCATCCTTCTAAAGAGTGTCAATATTAAGGGGAATCAGGCCCATTGAGTTCCCATATGTTGAAAGACATGTATTAAGGTAGAAATGAAAGTTTACTTTTGTTTCCTTGGGGATCAATTTTGTATCTACCGTATGTGCTGGAAGGAGACGCGTTAATGGAACTGTTTAGGAATAATTGCTGTAATCAGTCCAAAGGGACATACACTGCATCAAGCAGCATAATAAAACATATTTTAAATGAGTACAGTTTTCTCAAGCTGATAGATACTTTTAGGAAGAATGAGAGAATCAGTAGCTATTATACTTCAGTGGTACACCAAGCACAAACCTGCATCTTTCTCTGCCAAGTGTTTCTTATGGTAGACTGGGAACCATTACCAGAAGTTGCCAGGCCACTAATCATCACAGAGCTCCAAACAACTCTGCTGCACACTAGGCAGATGAAATACTGGTTGAAGATGCAACACATAAAAGTTATGTTAGATCCCCCCCGAGATAGAATTACTGCTGAAATAAGAATATTATTTCTACAGTTGTTTCCAGAGCTAAGGTGATAAGAAGCTTGTGAGATACAAACATAAAGCTGATGCTCTATGGAAATCTCTGCCGTCCACTGACAACAATCTGTACAGATTTCTTCTGCTTGTTTTCATTTGAGAAAACGTCAGTTCAGCACAAGAGATTTGGAATAAAAGACCAATTTGTATTCAGAACCAAGCACATACCTGTATTGTGCTGAACAACACACCTTTTAAATGGTGTAGAAAAAACCTTGGTAAATCTCAGATAAAATAAGATGAATGTGCTTTAATAGTGTTGAACGATTGCTGTCATTCTGAATTTTGTTATCTTTTGGTTACATTATCAGCTTTCTTCATGAGAGTTTGGCATTGTTATTGTTATGGTTCATGTTTTAATCATAAAAAGACTGTTACTTAAGGGACTTACTTCTCTTTTGAGTAATCCACCATCAGGATCGATCCAAAATCATAATGTGGACTCCTGGCAGCATGAGCTTATGGACAGAAATGCGCATCTGCATGAGCAGAGGCAGCATCTTGGGTAAAGATCAGTCAAGCAGAGTGGAGGTGTGTGAAAGTAGATACGTACATGGGCAGCCTCACAAACCATCTGGTTTTGAAGTTCCTGGCTTTTGCTAGTGTACTAACAAAAAGTTATTATTAAAAGTTATTGTTTCAGGCCTTATTTTCAAGGCCTGAATACTGTTGTTCACTGATGTGACTGTAGCCAATATTAAGGTGGACTGTAACCAATATTACAATTTCCATGCAAAGGTATGTGAGTATTCATATTATACAAGCAAACCTGAAACTGGAGATTGTTGTCATGTGGCAATAACGTGATGGGGGGAAGAAAGCACTGGTGACAGTTTTGATGGCTTGGAGAAATTACTGTTAAATCGCTGCCTCTCCACCCAAAACCATCAAACTACAAAGATGGGGTAGGTTAGAAGCATTCTGAATAGGGTTAAAGAATCAAGTATTTCAACTGTGATAAAAAAAAAACCATGTCACAAGTTCCATCCATTTGCAAATGCTTTCCTGGCAAAGAAATTCTCAGGAAAAAAATTAAAGTAAAATATTGAGCTACTTTGTGAGTTTAACTGGTCTTTTGACACATTGGCAAATTGAATATCTTAGTGCTTCTTATGAGCAATAAGAGAAAAAGGAGAGGGGACAAGACTTTGTAAGTTGTTCTTGTCACCTGAAAGACCTTCTTCTTACTACTAATCAGATTTGTGTTGCTGGAAGTCTTTCTATGCAAACCAGAAACCTTCATGTTCCGGCTGCTGTTAAACCTACAGAGCTACTTATTTCCTAGAAATAAGTGCTGGAAAACTCTATGAATGCATTTAATAAAATGTAGGTTTGAGATAGGTGTATTATAAACTTTGAAGTTGTTTGGGTTTTTTTGTTTTGTTTTTCTTCAGAAGTACATTACAGAATTCCTTTGCTGTTGTGTGCTTCTTTACAGCTATACCCTCTAAAGGAAGGCAAGCATGGTGTTGGGCATCCTATCTGGAGGAAGAAAAAGCTATTGCAGTACCTACTAAGCTTTTTAAAGAGGTATGACTTTCTGAAGTTTTGGTCTGTCAGCTACCTAAGATCACGAAATTTCTAGGAAATAATTAAAGAAACTAATCTGCAGATTTTAAAATTCCTTGAGGAAACCCTACATGATTAAAATAATGCTGTCCATCAGCAATCGTCATGATAGTTGGAACATGTGAAATTAGTTATCTTTCTTTGCTTTTTCAGAGAATTCTGTAGTTGCAGATGGATGCTGTCAACTGAGACTGCAGAAAGCAAATGCTTTTCCAAAATCTGCAAGTTGTAGCCTTTCCTTCTAATCTCTGTAGCTGAACATCTAATAACATACCCTCATTTTTTTATTGCATATCATTCTCTTCAAACATATTTAGAAAGGTGGTACAAAGGTAATCTTTTGGCTTGTTGCTTTGATTATATTACCTGTCTTTTTGCAGCTCCTGCTGGCATACGTTACTACTTTTGATACTGGTTTGGCTTGTTCCCGTTTGTCTGTCATCTGAATGGATGTCACATCATCATCTCTTGCTTGTCCTTTCCTGGCTATGGTAGTCTTTGTCATTTGTCATTTCAGTGCTTTCTCTAGTGCTGCCTCTCTTGCTTGGAAGAGAATTCTGTACGCAAATTTTCAAAGCTTCCATTGCATTCTCCTTTCTTGCAAAACCTGGCAAAACATGTGAACGTGTCTCAGCTGCTGTACTTCTGCTATGTGTATCCAGTATTATTTTTTGATAATTCTGGTCAAACTTGTAGTCTGTTTCTTGCATCCGTTTCTTAGTTTGCTTTACACTTCAACTGTTAAATCTTTTGTGCAGAGATTAGCTTTTCAGTTTACATGTGCGTGTGATTCTGACCTTTAATTGGTGCTTTTAGACATTGCTGACATACGAAAATAAAGAACCAGGATTGCAATGTACAGAATCCATAGATTTGTAGGTGCAAGAAGGACAGTTACCCAACCATCCTTAGTTATATACGCCTGTGCTATTTACAGGTTGAAAATTTAAGAAGAAAAAGAATCTGGATATGTAGCATCTCTGCCTGGAAGGTAGATTTACAAAGTGTTGCTCTGCCTCTCTGAAGTTCCATGAAGTGCTCTTGGTGGCACACAGGCATATACCAGCCTTTCTGGGCACTGTAGTAGTAAAGTCTGGAGTTACATGATGATGTACTGTTTCCTTTATTTTTCTCCACAGTGTACCTTTCTCATTCAGTGCATATTATTTCATATTTTGTTTTAAATTCTTTAGCCCCTGGGTAACTCTAGGGTTTTATGTAGTGTGCAGTATTTAAAGTGTGTACTGGAGAGAGAATTCTTAATAAAACTCAGAAGTGTCCAGGTAATTTTTTACAGATGCACAAACAAGCCACAGGAAAGTTAAAAAACTAAAACCAAACCCCACAAAATCCCACAAAAAAAAACCCCAAACATCACCACAGATTTTGAATCATTGTTTTCCATTTGGATTGTGAGAATTATTCTTATTTTTTCTCTATTTTTCCTGTTCAAAAGCAGTATTTTTCATGGTGTTTTTTCATATCCTTAATTAGGAATGGTCAGGGTAACAAAGTCCTTGCCATTTCTTGGTACTTAAATCTTAGTGCTATTTCTAGGCTGTGACTGGCAAGCTGTTTCTGCTTCAGTAAAAGAAATTGACCCCTCAATTTTGATTTTTCAATCCCCAGCTCCCCTCGTGTAATCTTTTGGGGTTTGTTTATGTTCTTGCACCATCCCTAAGCATTTGTGATCCTTAGTTTGCCATCTCCTCATTTGCTGACTGACGTTATGTTTACTCTTATTTTGTACTTGTATCTGTCCTTAACAAAGTATCTTTAAATGTTTCTTATGAACGTAATGTGTGATTACTAACTTTGGCATAGCTTTATCTTGGGTGATGTACTGAGAATAATGCACAAACCTGAAATCTCTTGAAGAGTGTTATCAAGTTACTAGTCTTCTAAAAGTTGCCTGTTATTTTGCTGTAACAAAACTTAGAAGTTTTAGACTTGATAATGAATAGTGGTTAATTAATGTCTTAAATGTCAGGAAATACCTGTCTGATAATGGCTTAACTTTTAGTCTTTTGTTTGTAGAATTTTGTACTGTTTGTACAGTGATGTTTATTATAATAATGAAAGGATAAACAGATTTTTGTCTTTTTAACTGTTTCCTTTCTTTGTAATTTTATTTGTGCTTGCTTTTGAAAAATGTTGGTTACATTTTTTTGCTGTTGTTCCACGGTGTGTCAGTATTTCTAGAATTTTTCAGAGTTTTTTTTATCTGTGAAGTATTTACGATGTAAATGGCATTAACTGCAAGTCTGTGTACCAAGGTGAACTTTAAAAATTAGAGTTTATTAATGTAAAAAAACAAATGCTCTGCTTTCACAATTCACATTTTCTCTTGAGGAAGTATCTGGAATTATGCACAGTGTAATGTCATTGAATATTCATTGGTAATAAAGAAGTATGGTGATGTTTGGATGAAACAACTTCTCAAATGCATGTTCGGAAGTCAGATACTCTGATGCTTTAACTGAGGTCTACAAAACTATCTAAGCTATTTTTAGATAGGGACTTTGAGCTGTGGTTAAACATCTATTAGCTGGCCACTTCAGGCTGATTCAAACTAGTCTGGTTCTCCATTTCCCTCCCCCTTAATTGTGCATTTCTGCTCTTGTGCCATGCACTTCATTTTTTTCTCCTGGGTTTATTATTCAGTTATAGAAATTGCAGCCAAAGCCACCAAAGAGAGGATTTGCTTCCTTCCTGGTAGGTGAGACACCTATGAGTACGTCCCTTGGTACACTTCTCTTTCCATTGACTGCAGATACTGCAGACGGCTAGGGAGCATGCATAGCTTTTAAACAGGAACAGAAGGAAGGAGTGGCATATAACATGCTTCTCCCATATTTTGTCTGTAACCATTTGGAACATAAAAACTGGCTGTGAATTTGTTAACCTGTGGAAAGAAATTCTCTTCAGTTTTAGTTATTTTTCTGTTAATCCCTCCAATTTAAAATTAATATCCTTCTTTAACAGAGGGCAGGGAGCATGATGCATAGGATTCTGATGCCTTCCAATTGACAAAACTGTTCTGCTTAGCCTTGTTTTCACTTTATCTTCTTGGAAAGATATTCCTCTGGGTTCATTGTAATGGAATACAAGGTTAGTCATGTTCCTGTGATGCAGACACATTCCTGAAAAACTAGCTAATATGGACTCAACATATAAAAGGGAAAATCACAGAATCATAGAATAGTTAGGGTTGGAAAGGACCTTAAGATCATCTAGTTCAAACCCCCCTGCCATGGGCAGGGAGACCTCCCACTAAACCATATCACCCAAGGCTCTGTCCAACATGGCCTTGAACACTGCCAGGGATGGAGCATTCACAACTTCCCTGGATAACCCATTCCAGTGCCTCACCACCCTCACAGTAAGGAATTTCTTCCTCATATCCAATCTAAACTTCCCCTGTTTAAG
>JANRGW010031010.1:14884-36265 GCA_024733675.1 Psilopsiagon aymara | reverse complement strand
CCAGAGAAGCTGTGGCTGCCCCATCGCTGGCAGTGTTCAAGGCCAGGTTGGACACAGGGGCTTGGAGCACCCTGCTCTATGGAAGGGGTCCCTGCCCATGGCAGGGGCTGGAACTGGATGAGCTCTAAGCTTCCTTCAACACAAACCAGTCTGGGTTTGAGCTCTCATTAGCTCAAATCCTGCTGACTTCTAACCAGCAAAGCTACAGAAGGACTGCTTGCACCTAACCATGTAAACTTGCCCTTATCATGCTAAAAATGATTCTGTGGGGTCCCCAAAACCTGAAGATTCATCTGTCTCATCCATCATTTCTGCACTGCCAAGACTGATTTGTGGTTTGCTGCTAATTTTGAAGGTCAAGGTCCAGCCAACACCATTGAAATATGACTGAGTGCCATTCTAATATACTAGAATATGGTGTACACTCATTTTTGACACAGAAAGGGGACGTGGCGATGGGGAATGCAAATCCCACCCTTAATTCTTGAAGACAGCAGCAGTATGAACTGAATTACCAAGTGTCCCAGTTCTGAGGGCCTGGGACACGGGCAGCTATGTGTTAGGAGGAGAACTGCCAAACTCATTTCACAGCAGTCAGACTGCAGAAACCTGCAGTCAGTAATGAGCTGGCCTTGATGTGAATTGGCAGCGGATGCTGATGAAAAGCATTCTTCCCCTCTTTGGAACATATCTGATTGCAAGTGCCCTCAGTCAAGTAAGGTCCTGAACTACTTATGGCTCATTTCTCGACACATTACAACCCAGCAGTTCATTATGTGATATATAAAGTGGCATTGCAAACAAGATGCCTCCCTATAGTTAACTTATTCCTAAATCATTATCCTTGGCACAAATATTGCTAAAAACATTTCTGTAGCTGATTTAAGCTCTGCCAAAAATAGTTGGAGCAGCATTTAAAATTAGCTTCATTTTGTGTGTATACATCTATATATGTTTAAAATGAACTCTTCCTGCAGGTATCCCTTTTCCTTACTCTCATTGAAAGGCTCAGATTTCATTGTTTAAGTCTAGGAATCCTTCATATCTTAAGGAGCACATACAAATGTTGGTGCCACCTCCTGTCCTTTGTATGTTGTATCTTGGGGGTCTGTACTGTGAAAACAACGGAGATAGCAGAGAAAAAGTAGAAGAATGAGGTTTTAAGCTTGTAGGAAAAGGTTGTTCTCTAGGAAAGAACAGTTACACACTGAGGTTTATATATATACACAAGGAGAATAAACAGCCATTGGAAATAATCACCCCAGGGAAGTGGTGAACATCCCAATGTTGGACACTGTTAAGATGCAGCTGGACAGGGTCCTGGGCATCTTGTCTAGATCATACTTTGCTAGAAAGGTTGGATCAGATGATCCTTGAGGTCACTTCCCACTTGGGAATCTATGATTTAAAGGGGAATAACAGCCATCAGAAAATCATTGGAGCTTTCGAGGCACTGACTTGAAGTTATAGCAATGAAATGAGCTGCTGGACTGTTCTGCAGCACTGGGTGCTTTAGGAAGTGGAGTGCTCTGCTCTAAATGACTGCATTCCTATGGGGATGGGATTGTGAAGCCGAAAAGAACATTACCATTTGATGGATGTAAAACTGCAACAAAACAGATGACTTGTTTATAAACAACATTCATTACAATACCACTATGACATGTCTAAAACCTAACCCCTTCTCTATTAGCCCCGTTACAGAACATAGCAGCTGTGATGGTAAAGACCGAATCATTTGGAGCAAATACCTCAGAGCTGCACCACCTCTTATTGAAGCTATCATTTTAAAGCACTTTTACCACTTTACTGAAGGACATAAATCACCAGGCTCCGAAACAGGAAGTGCAATTATGTGACTACTGTTGCTTCCAATCAGTTAGCAATGAAACTGTGTCAAGGCTATTAAAATGATAAACATTATCGTGGTTCATTTTTTGCCTTCTCACCAGGGAGCATTAAAAATACATGACAGAAATGCAAAGCAGCCTTCAGACACTTCAACAAACCTCACAGTGTCGGTGGCAAGAGCCCCACAAGCACACTATGGATCCTGACTGTATCTTCAGTGCATTCTTTCAAACTTAAAATGAACTTGAACTCATTCTGAGGGCCAGCAGGTCCAACTTTGCTTTGTTTATGTGCTCAATCAAAGTTACTATCACACCACCGTAGGCACCAGCTTGGCGCAGCACAACTACCCCTCCCTGCTAAGCTCAGCTATTCCAGCAGGCAGCACTTCCTGAACGCCACTGAACCTCTCCACCCCGTTATCTGCAGATCTCAAGTAAAGGAGAGCCTCAAGCTTTCGTAACCACTTACGTATTCTTTCCTACTCTTCCATTCTCCTTGTCCACGCAACTTAGATTGCATCCTGTGTAACTGTAGAAGGACAAGAGGAAAAACCTTAGTGCTCCCTTCTCCCCAGCTAGCACCTAAGCTGTACCCCAGCTTCTTTTTCCCTCCAATTTCTTCTGTAGTTAAATAGCTTTCAGCCTTCAAATCTTACTGTCAGGATGTTCGACTTGTGCCTGGAATCCCAGGTGTATTTCCAAGCAGTTTTCCCAAGAAGCTTTTGATGGAGGGAAGAGGAAAAACAAAATATGCAGAGAAGGACACAAGGGACAACTTCAGAGCACAGTTTCTGTGAACTCTGATTAATTCCAAGGGGAAAGTACATTGAACCTAAGTCATGATGTTTGCACAAAGCTTTATCAATTAATCTAGCAAGCTTCATGCAGCAAAACACTTCAGTGTCTGTATGCAATATCATTTCCATTTCATTCCTTATGCATATGACACCAGCTTTCTGGAGGGCGCATCGCTGGGCAACAGATTATAGTGAAACACAAGGTTTTAGACTTATTTTAAATAATGGCTGTCACAGTCTCCCATCTACAATGTACTCGCCTTCAGATGTGTCGTATGGAGAAGGGAGACATCTCCTCTCAGGTGTGCAAAACACATTGTCAAATCATTCCCTGTTGTACATCCACTTCCAGCTTCCCCCAGCTCACTCCCTGCTGACTGCACCTCCTGAATTCGGTTGGGTGACTAACAGCAAGGACACTCAGTACTTCCTCTTCCCAAAGGCTGTTACATTTTGGTGTACATGGAGGTCAGAGTCCATTTAACTCACAAATCCACTTTCAAGCCTTCCTGTCCCAGTGGGATAATTTTCCAGGTTGGTTTCTCTTTGTATGTGACAGCCTCACCTTGGCTTTGACAACAAAGTTTATTAGACTTGCCACAGTGCACGCACAGGGGGCATTAAAGCATTTGGTTCATCTTTCCTCATCAGCATACTTCACCCAAAGCAGCATCTCTGTCATACATAAGGCTACTTCAGTTAGTTGTGTGAGGGAAAAGAGCACTGCCAAATTTAACTACTAGTATTGCAGACCATATGGCTCAGTATCCCGGTTTCCTCTGGCTCAGCTCTTGTTATTATGGATTGTTTTGGCAACTGGAGTTAAGAACACAAGATACGTTTGTAAGATATGACCAACAAGAGAACCAAATTCCCAGGGAGGGATGGAAAAGGGGAAAAAGAACACACTTTAAATTAAGCAGAGATCAGATGGGGGAAGATAGCCAAACCCCTAAACGCAAGACCATAATCTTCAACTGATAAGAAACTGGCCTGATTATCTCAATTTCTGGTATATTTGGCACTGTTTAACAGCCTCCTCTTTTAAAGCTTTCTTGCTACTCTGGCTACCTTCTTCAAATGAGATTTGAGCAAACACTCTCTACTACAAAAACTGCCATTTACTAAAGCTATATTCTCTGCCAATGTGTTACTTTCGTGCCACTACACTAAGGCCATTATGGTTTTTGCCATCCAGTTATAAGGCATGAAGATAGATCCTGCAGAACAGCCTGGCTCTCCCTCCTCTACTGCAGGACCGGGCAAGATCATACATCAGACCTTTGTCTTTCTCCCTTTAGTTCTGGTGGAGGTAACATACCACATGAGCTGAAACAATGATCTACTTTAGGTGCTCATTTTGCTCCTGTCATTCTGTGCTTGAGAAGGAAACACATGAAGGACCTCCAGAGTCCTTAAAAAGAAAAGAGTCAAATATGTTTATTTTGGCACAATTTAAAAATATACAAATACATTAAATATCACGGGTCATTAAAGCCAATTTCTTAAAATATATAGTTAAGGATTATTATTTAGAAGGGAGATGGAAACCAAAACACCACATTATATATTTGACAGTGCAAACGGATGAGAAACTGTTTAGACCAGGAGTCCACTCTGTCAGACAATAACAAAAGCTGAACAGTTCCTGAAATACAAGAAAAAGAGTAGAAATGTTCCATTTAAAAGAGTTTGTTGGCTGGGAAAAGAGCACGGAAGGGGAAGAGAGATGTTATCACTGAAACCTGGCTGCACGGGAGTTTGAGCATTAAACTCAGTTACAATACGCACTTGAGGATAAGAGTTCAGACAGTACAATGACATGAATAATCCTTCAATAATTTATGTGTAGAAAGAATATATTAGCAACTAAGCAATACAAGAATGCACTATCATTGACACATTAGCAAGCAGAAAGTCCCTGCTTTCAAAGGTGTAGTTTCTTGGCATTATTTGCATAGTTACTCCTTTTCCTTCGTGGTTAAGGAAGCATTCAGCAACTAAGTTCAGGTAAAACCTGTGACCTCCAGACATCATTTCTACCTGTGGAAAACGGCAGCAGCAATGGAGATAAAAAGACATCAAAATGACAGAAACAAAACTGACGCTTCCTGAACTTGGAAGGCAGGAACTAGAAAGCACATTTCAGACTGAAAGGGCCTCAAAATGGCATTGTCTGCTGCCTTCGGTTTTGTCAAGTAGAACAAAAAATGTACTTATCATTGTGAAAGACAACCTTAAGTTTCTTCATACAGCAGTTCAAGCTTTGTTTTTGGCAAAGGGGCCTCTTCATAGTTTGTTCTTTATCCCAATTCTTTGCCCTAGCTTGTTCAGATGCTACAAGAGATCTCATTACTTTGTGAGGAGAGAGATAAAAGTCAGTACAACTGCACTGAACCTTACATAAACCCAGGTCTCTTCAGTAAGATAAATATATCTCCTCCCATCCCAGTTCTCATCTTTTAGCCACTGAGAAAAGGGAATTTGGATCACAAGGATTGGACTCTCCATATGGATGTCATGTCAGCTCAAGACAGTTCTGTTCGCATTTTCCTGAAAACAAGAACTGACTGTTCCACTTTATGTTCATGCCAATGGATGCTGATGAAGAGCTTCCAAGTAACTTATTTTAGGAGCACAGCCCCACAAGGGAGTGCCAGCTAAACCAAAACAGGCAACAGCAACACAGGTAGGTGGGAATGCACAAGCTGCATAGTTAGAATTTCACATATGGTGACAGTGACTCTTGGATCGATTTAGCAAGCTCAGGTTTTTCACTCATTTCCCCTGTCACCCACTCCTATGCCCATACCAGAGTGCCCATTGCACTGATACGGCTGTCCACATGGCAGCAGAGTCAACCACACCAGGAAAAAGTTGGTCAGAGATAATCTAACCAAAAATTTCTACTTTAATTTCCTGCTGAGGTAACTCCTCAGCCACACCGCTGGCATAAGATGGGCAAGAACAAGCATCAGAGCGGGAGCTATTTAGCTGGCACTTCCAACAAGGAAATACTTGTTGAACTCTGTCTTAAGGTGCTGGCCTGCACGTCAGGCAGGTTAGTGAAGGGCTTGACCAAAGAAACCCCTTATTGCATTGGCAGAAATTCACCTGACCTCTCCAGTTCATCTCAACACTCACTGACGTGTCTAAAGGATGCACAGCTTCCCTGCAGGAATCTGGGTTTCCCTTCAAGTGCTGTGTTAAGGGACAGAAGCTAGCAGAGACAGTCTTGGCAGCACAGACATAGCAGCCTATCAGTTACAAAGCCACAGCAAATGGCTTTTTATCCAAGGGCTGAGCTGAAGCCAGACGGAAAAGCTTCCCAACAAACTCCCACACTTGGAATTGGACCCATACTGACCACAGCCTTCAAAAGCACCAAGAACAAGAGTATCTGGACAGCATGTCTATATTCACAGTTAAGAAACAGGGTCAGCTATGTCAAAGGCTGAAGAGAATGCTTCAGGAGGCATCATTTTTTGCTTCAAAAGGATACTTTTGAATGTGAAGTGTTGTTATAGTGTCCTAGAACATTATAGCAGTGGCACTTAGTGTCAGCACATACAAGTGGGTCCTTCAAACAAGTCCTCATCCTTGAGTGATCCCAGTACTTTCTGTTGGCCTGCAGCACCAAGGCATTCAGCTCTGGGGACACAGAACACATCACAACACAGGAAGAGGAAGAACTTGCCAAAACTGAAAGTGTAACAAAGAAAGGCAGATTCTTTATAGTTTCAAACACAGCATCTGTAGGAGACAAATGAAACCACAGAGCTGGGATAGTGCATTTCAAGATCACCAAAGCAGTTCACTGAACTGGATGTAGCCTGTCATCAGTGTCTTTGCATTAGTTCATTTCTCTGTTAACATTTGGCACAATCCCTTTTGACACAGTAATTTGGCTTCCATTTAGGTCAGCTGCTTGCGATGTTTTCCTGGCACTTCAGTGGATTCAGAAAGAGCTTCTTTCACACTGTGCACACTTATCAAGTCCTCAGTCAAGAATGAAGGCTAAACATTGCTGACCCTGGTTTCGGAAGAAGAGATCATAGCAGCAGATGCAGATGTCACTAGTGACCGTTCCCGTCTGACATATCGTGGCTTCCGAACTGAAAGGGTGGGCACAGAAAGATCATTAACACCTGTATTAGCATGCCTTTATCATCCATTTATACCATCACAAGCAATCCAACACTTCCTGAGTGACCAAAGTCACTCTGGACCTTATAAACCCCAAACACCACATACTAAAACCAAACCACAAAACCCCTACACAGAGCTGATGTGGCAAAAGGCTACAAATACACTTTTTAAGCAAGCTTCTAATGGGCTAATGAATAAGGTGCTCATTTCAAACTGGCACGTGTTATTTAGAATCACAGAATGGTTAGGGTTGGAAAGGACCTAGGGTCCTTTAGAAATCACCTAGTTCCAACCCCCTGCCATGGGCAGGGACACCTTCCATTAGAGCAGGTTGCCCAAGGCTCTGTCCAACCTGGCCTCAAACACTGCCAGGGATGGAGCATTTACCACTTCTTTGGGCAACCTGTGCCAGTGCCTCACCACCCTCACAAGAAAGAACTTCTTCCTTATGTCTAACCTGAACTTCCTCTGTTTCAGTCTAAACCCACCACCCCTTGTCCTATCACTACATGGAGAGTCCCTTCTCCAGCATCTTTGTAGCCCCCTTCAGACACTGGAAGCTTCTCTGAGGTGATCACACAGCCTCTCTTCTCCGGTGTTTACAGTACACGTAGCTTTCCATTTAGAGCCCTAACAAAAACCTCCACAACTGTACTTTCTTCTTAATTGTACCACATTGATTAATAAAGTCCTAGGAACACATGTGAAGAGAGACCAGGAATGTAGCTGAGCTTAGAAGGCCATTATTTCGTAGTATCTTAGAAGACTGGGTCTGTCTCAACTTTAAGTCACCACAGCTTCTGTCACTGTCTAGAAAGTTCAAGCATAGAGACAAAGTATTTTACTGTATGGCCCTGGCTGAATAAACCCACTTTCCTAATCACTCTAAATCTGCACCATTTTCTGTCATTTTTTGCCTGCTTTCCAATATGAGATGAGCAAAAAGGAAGCCAACAGCATGCTCCAGAGAACAGTTCCTCACCTGAAGAAGATGGGGGAGGTATCATGGATGCCTGCATAACAGAAGAATGAGCATGTCAAACAAAGCACCTTTTGTCTCACAGTCTTTCATTACAAAAACAGGAACATTTTAGGGTTCCAGTACTATTTACTGTGTACATCACTGGAGACAGTAACTCAACAGAATCTGCATGGTCAGTATTTAACTTTCACTTTTTTCCCAGTTTGGACAAAGAACCCCAAAACATCTTTTATTTTTATTTCAGATTAAGTAGCTCCCTGATGAACTGTTAAAACATGAAGTTATGATGTACTTGATGATTTATGCTTGCTTGCTCCTACTAGAAGGGCAGAATTTACTTACTGTTTCACTAGGCTGGAGAACAGATGCTAAAAGAGAGAGAAAGAGAGAGACTAACCATCATTCATCTAGAAGGCTAGAACTGGTAGTGTTCTAAACATACATGCATGCAACAGAACAGTCCCATTGTTAACAGTTTTGCAACAAAGACTATCAAATCAGAGCAGAACATTCAGAAATCCCATTAGTAGAATAGACTTTCTGTAGGAGTCCTTTCAGGATTAGAGCTAAAGGGTTGCAAAGTTCTCCAAGTATGACTTATTTTGCTTGCAAAGAAGGTAGCCACAGCAATAGCTTTTTAGAGTGAAGCTTCTTCAACAGGAAAAACAGCACTTGGAGCCAACTGCCAGGCAGTACAAATAGAAAACATCTGAGCAATGAAAGATGCAATCCTTTTATACAAAAGGTTGCTGATTTTATTTGCCATGTGACAATCATCCTCTAGACAGCATGAAAGCTAACATAATAACAGGCAGGGAAATGTTTCTAGTGCTTTTCCTTCAGAGGAAATCAATGCTTTAGCCGCCTGCTGGACCAGAGTGGACTATCAGTATGAAATGCAGATGTCACTGAAACCTCAGAGATTTGGTGTCCTGCCAGCTTCATAATGTCACAACACAACAGCTCCTGGCCCACTTAAAAACTGAAGGAGAATCTTGTAGTAACCATATTTACCTGAAGACACATGCCAAAGCAACCCAGGGCTGTCGATGTGGCAGTTGTGATTAGGATGCTAGCAGTTCCTGTGGCACTGATCAATTTAGACATTTAGTAGCTACTTTGACATGAAACATCACACTCCTCACAAAGACTGGGAATGTGATGATCCATGGAGTTACTATGACTGGATACAACAGTCTCAGCCAAACAACTGAACAATACTGCTCTACTCACACCCTTTTCTCTTTTTAAGCTTATTTCTATTAGGACAGTCTAGCTTTAGCTCAGTCCTGTAAGCTGTGAAAGAAGATAACAGAAGGTGCATTTATTTAGCAGACCTAACCAGTAAACAGCTTGCTTTCAACAGAAGGAGCTCTAACACAGCAAATGCTGTGCCAGAGGTTGTCATGGGTATCATTCAAAGGGAATACAAAACTGTAAAGAAGGTGTGAGACAGAGTCATAGATCAAACTCAGTTTCACATGAAACACTGGGCAGAATGGAAACATCACATCCCACTATTTGCTCCCCATCTCCTAGAAACTGCGGACCAGCAAAACATGAATGCATAGAACAACTTCAAACTGAAGCGTCTGAACAGGCCAGATGTCTACACAGACTTAGTGCCCTATAGCTAAGCACATCCCAGGTGTTCTTTCCCTAGCTTTTCTGCAGTCACTTTGGCATGAAGTCAGCTCACTGTGGTTTAGTTACATGGCCTCATTGCTCATAACAGGGATGGCAGAAATCAAGAATAAATTGCATTATGAAAAGAAAAGCTAAGGGATGTTTGCTTTAAAAATAATGAGGCAGTTGGCCCTTCCAAGCCCCAGTAGCTCTTGCATCTAGAGGGCAAACACAGGTGAACGAGTGCAATAATGAGGAAACTCACATTCCATTCCCTTTCTCTCACTGACACATCCATGGTAAGTACACTGCCCTTTAGCATTACAGTTCCCTTCTCTCCAAACCAAGAAAAACAACTGGTTTTTGTAAAGCTTTATAAATATCTGGCATTTTGTGTACTGAAATAAACAAATAGTATTAAGTTCTGTAAGAATACCCTCTGTGCAAAAAGCACTGATTCCTTTCCTCCCTTTTTGAAATCACGTATCTAACATTCAGTGACAACTAATGTCACGTACTGTACTCTGGCAAACCTCTGAAAGCCATAGCTGGGTTAGTGAGAGATATTGTGTGATATGCACCCAAGCACAGTGAGAACAGACATCCTAAGCACTGCTGTGAAAACATGATACCATAAACACATAGCAGGGGGGAAAAAAGTCATTAGTTTGCATTGCTTTGGATGATCAAGAGACAGCAGTAGGTACAGTAGACCACTGCCAGGAAGAAACTGAAAAGGTTTTCAATCGAGAAACTAAGCAAAAGCCAAAACTGTAGAAATTAAATAGACAATTAGAGGTATTTTACCTTTATTTCTTCTGTAGAAAACATTAGGAAGTTTATTGGCACGTTTGAGGTAGAAGAAAGAAGCAACAGAGAGAATCAGGAATACACTGATGAAAAATGTCCCTAAGATGAGAGAAGCTGCCACTTCTGGGCCCCCTGTACAGAGACAAAATATTTAAAGAGAGAGAGAAAGAGAACATAGACCATTATTCACTAGAAATCTCTTCTAACAGAAGGGTTAAAGATATAAAACAAGTTCCTGACATTCACAGGAGGGGAGATAAAAAGTTGGTGGTGCGTTGTTTTTTAATATACGGACAGACCTCAACTGAAACACTTGCAAAGACCTTTCACAATACTCATTTCAATCTATGAACAGCTTCCTAGTGCAACCTGCCAAATGACAGGAAAGCCTCAGTCCCTACTTTCCTGAAGACAGCCACAAATTGTTAATCCACCCTTGTTTCTTTGATATAACTTTTGCAACCAGTGCTGGGAGGCACTCAACATTAATATTGTGCTTTTACTCCTTAAATGAAGTCTCCTAAAGACAGGACCTGTCAACAGACAATATACCACTGGTACAGTACACCCAATATGTTTTCCACAAGAGGCTGATACAGGAATCATCCCCATGAGGCAAACACTGGCAAAAGGTCCCTCCCTCACCTCTATTCTGCTTTCCCTGCTTCGAAAAATGCCCTGTGTATTTATTCTGCTGGCTTATTTATTTATGATCCCAAAGAGCAAGTATTTTAAGAAACAAAAGTTGTTTATGATCTTGTCACAGGCAAACTGGGACAACAGATCTGACAAGCTCTGCTTGAGAAGGCTTCATTCTGAAGAGCACCAGATATTTCAAGTATAGACTTGTGCCAGGACAAATGTTAAAAAGGCATCAGAAACACCCAATTCTGAAGCTAAAACAATGGTGATTTAGCTTTCCTTTTTAAAAGCACTGATCTAAATTACCTCATTTGGCATCTATCTCTTGCTGAAGTGTGCAAGGCTGCTATCTAAATAGTCTCAGTTTGTATTATTCTTACAGTGTCAAACAAGCATTTTCAGGGGATAACTTACCAGAAGTGAGCGGTCAGCAGTGATAAAATCAGCCTACAGGAAGGCTAACCAAGATGTAACACTTGGGTAACATATTGTCTCACCCCAAAAAACAAAGCTCTTGGCAGCATAAGGTTCAAAACTGAAGTTATGGGGTTTCATAAATCACTTCAAGATCACTGGGACAAGATGAAAGAACCATTCAGTAATATATAGTTACCTCAAAATTCAGCTCTGAGACTTATAAAAGATTCTGTTGAGAACAAGCCAGAAACAGGAAAAATGGCTTCTACATTTAGAATAAAGCCTATGCTATAGAAAAAAAACCATTTTACAACTTGTTTCAAATGCAATGGCATGAAGGGGCTGGTATGCAGTGAATAATCACAAAGCCTGCACTCAATAGCTGTTCCCATTTACTCACCTATGTTCTGGATGAAAGGAGTCACGGTGCTTATATTCATTTGGAAATTCATTCCTCTGATCCCAACTGGAATCAAAAAGAAGTTCTCTTTCAGTAAAATCTGACAAACACTACAGGTTTGTTGAACATCTCAATAAAGGGCTATTACATTTCTGAGTAATTACTGGATATTGTGTAAGAATCCTGATTTCTCCCATGAAAAAACCCATTCTTTACAGTATTGTTGAGCATTTCAAAAGAAAGAAGCAAACAAACATCATAAAGTATCCAAAAAGAAAAGAATTCACTTGTGCATTTCCCACTTAGAAACTCAGATGAGGTTTCTTACCTCTTCCATCAGAAATGTTTACAAGGAAGCGAATGGTTCTCACCTCAAAGAACACACTCTAAATGAAGCCAACCTTCTTAACAGAGATTTTTCAAGCAGCTCAAGTACAGTCTGAGCTGGTTTGTGCTCTGGAGAAGCCCTCCACAGCAACTGCCTTTTTCTTACAGCAGAGATTAAAGCAGACACAAAATTCATGTTCACTTTATGTCTGGCACGGGTCATACCCTTTAAGTTGAATCATTTTGGTGTTTTTACTTTTTAATGTTACATTTGGCTTCGCAGATCAGGAACTTTTAAGACATATCAAGAGCTGGATTTGTTTTCCCCCTTCTAAAACTCTTGGAATGTTTCCACTCTGCACAGTTCCTGCAAACCAAATTTCAAAGTTCCCATAGGATTTGTTACATGTTCGAAAGCTCAAAGTTAAAGCAGGACTTTGGGAAAGGATGGAGTGTTACAAAGGAGAGAGGAAAAAGTTAACCTGAACCATTTGATGCCTTCTTGAACACTCTGCAGGACCACACATGCAAGGAGAGATCTCAGTAGCAAAATCCCCCCCTCCAAAAGAAAGGGATGGTAAAGGACTCACTATTTCTGCATTCAGTTAGATTGTAAACAGACGAAACAGGAAGGGTTTCATTTTTGCATTTAATGCAGCTGCTACTACCATCCTCATTCCATTGTCTGTAACAACCTGCATGAGAATAAGATGTACAGAGGTTTGAAACAACAAAAGCCACCCAGGAGATCTTTCCTAGTCTTCAGAAAGAGGTAGAGGCAACAAACTCCCTCTGTCTGGTCAACCAGTTACAAACATCCCCTGCTTCCTATCATGTTATACAAGTTAAAAGGTTTCATTTCAAAGTGTTTATTCCAGGAAAGATAGAATCTTTCAAGGGCCTAAAAGGAGAATGAGTTACAAGCAAACAACTCCCAGGGGGCAATTTCAACATTGCTCCATTCACTGCCTCACATGTTTTAGTTTTAAGAAGTGTCTGACAACCTGTAACTACCCTCAACAGTAAAAAAAGCAGCAGAATTTTACATTTTCAGAGGTCATTCACTGTCAAAACAAAATTTAATGCCATCTCAATATATTGCATTGAAAACAGAAGTAGGCAGGGACAAAGATGCTAACAATCAGAAAGAGTGCTGTTGGAGGAAGAAAGATGCTGATGGGCCTATCGTCAATCACTTGCAGCTAAACCCACAAGTACTGCCACAATACAGTCTTTTCCCCATGCCTCAGTCCTCTCAAGTATTATACTATTTATTTCACTTTAAGGAGAACCCAAACCTTTTCAGACTATTCTGCGACAGATGGCAAATGGTCTCTATCAGTTACCATGCAGGCCGGAAACTGATTAAACTTTCATCTTGGCCTATGTCTTCAATGTTCAGATCTCTCAATTTATGTTTAAATGCACATATTGCTCTGTCTTTGTTAAGACAAACCAAAAAAATTAGGCACATCTTCAATAACAACTTCATTTAATAAAACAAAGCTGCGGTGGTTTCACTTGAGGCTTACACTTGAGACATGAAGATTAGAAGGATATTCCTACTTGATCATACTACAGTCTTCATTTAAAGGGAGAAAAAACTTACCATGCTGGCTAAAATCCAGTTCTACAGAGCCTTGAGCCAAACTGGTATCAATTATTCCATAAAGCAAACCATTAGTAAGGTGCTGATTTGAAAACAGCTCTGCTGCTATGTTTTCCTTAGAGAGAAGCAGCACGTTTGATGCTCACAGTAACAAATTACATCTGACATTTAATCTAAACATGAACAGATCCAATGTAAAGAAAAGACTTTCTATAGTAATAGGAAGGAAGGATCAAGGCACTTAGCTGACACCGAAGGGAATGGTAGATTATCAGTTTACAATAAGATTCAAGAGAACACAATCCCATAACCTGGAGACAGTTGACTACACCATATCTAAGACAATTTAGAAGCAGAAATGAATGCATTAAATGAAGCAACATGTAGAGAAGCTAACAAACCAGTGAACATAAGCTTAAAATGCTTTAACAACCACAAGGAAATGAGTGAACCCAGAAGTGGACCTCAATTTTAAAGCCACTAATTCTTCACTCACTTTTACTCTGTCATTTGACTGAAAATGGCATTAAAAAAAAGAGCCCACACTTTTGCTACTGCTGAAGGGTGGCAAAAGAAGTTTTTCACTCCATTTAGAAGAAAACCAGCTCTACATGTAAGGCTCAAGGAAGAGCGACGCATTCTGTGCTAATGAAGCGATACTGGAATAATTCTTGATGCTCCCTTCCATAGGCATCACAGCATTTTTGCTTCTATGCTCATTATAGGGGCTTTTAGGGCTTTTAAGCATTTACAGTAGCTCTTACCAAAATCCAACTGCACACTGAATAAAAAAAGATAGAGAATAACCTTATTAATAGTTGTCGATCCTCCTTACCATGCAAGGACAACATTCACGAGTCATAAAAGGCTTTACCTTGTGTACACAGAGGAAGAAAGACTTCAATAGGTACATGCACTAATGATCTTTGTTCTCACTCCCCAGTTAATCAGGTGCTGTATTTTGGTGCTAACAGTCAAAACCAATGTGGAATTTTATTAAACAATGCCACACCATACCTGGACTGCACTGGTTGGATACTGGACAGGAACTGTTGGAATCCAACATATCCACACAGCATTCTGTTTCTGAAATCTAATGAAGGAAATTACATTTCGCACAGTGCTTCAGTTTACTAAAGTGCTTCAACACCAATCTACAGAGAAATAAGCTGTAACTGCAGTTAAAACTTGCTGTAACTCTCTTGCTGCACTAAGCAACCATACCAGGAGACAAGAAGATAGATACACCATCAACTTGATTTTGACATGGCTGCTGCTACCCAAACAAACACTTTGAGAACAAATGCACACTCTGCCATCAACACTGGACAAAGCTTCCAAGAACTGCTTTAGAAATATACTTGCTAAATCTTCAGTGAAACACAGTTCAGCACCACAGAAGTATCCTGAAAGATTTGCTCAGAAATACTATTGCAAACTGCCTGGAAACCCCCAGTTTTCACTAAATTCCTGTGTTGCAAGTGATGATAACCTCTACATTCAGCAAAGCAATCCAGCAGAACTACAAAAGCTTCTTCCTTCCTCATTTAATAGAAAAGAATAACTTCATGTATCCTGAAGGCACATAGCTTATTTTCATAAAAGCCGGTTTCAAAGCTATTTACAAATTACAACCAACTGTGACATAAGCTTAGAGGTAAACAGTTGTAAGGAACTCTGATATTAGGGCCATCCTGGGTAGACTTGGGCACAGCCACTCTCTGAATCTGTACAAGCAAAATAAAACCCATAACCCCCAAGCCCTTTAAAGTCACGCAGGTACACTCCCCTAAAGAATATAGCAAGACAAATCAGTCTTTAAAAGGGTGAAGTATTCTTGGTCGAAAGTAACAAGACCTTATCTATATTTACCCATAGAAGTAACTTAAATACACCTAACAGGTAACAGCCGGTACTGCTCTGCTTATAAGCAAAAGCCATCAAATCCAGGAGTGATAAAGATCAAAGCTAGCAGGGAAATGTCTGGGACTGTCAAAACTGAAATTAGGCTACAGTAAAGAGCCAAAAGATCTACAGATAACATACTTAAGACTGGTTTCTTATGGAGTTTTGTTGTTCAAACTCTCCTGCAAGCAGAACTTTATACTCTGTGACTTGAAGCAGTGTTTGCTTCAGAGCTTTTCAGCCATTTCAGAAGTTAACTTTTGGGTAATCCAGGTTTGGAACTGTTTGTAGTTAAACTGCAAGCAGGTTGAAAAGTGGGATTTCTTTGGATCACGCTTTTTTCCACACAGTATGAGGTGTTATCAGTTGCATCCCTGCTTGCCTACAAGCACGTGATGAGGAAAAACTCAATGCTGTAATAGGCAATCAGCCATCACAGCAAATTGACCCATTGTAAAAGTTGCAGTTAATGACTGCTAGCAGTATAGATCATTTCTGTTAAATTAGAAAGCCTCTGTAAACTGCAATGTCAGAGGAAAATAATCTGGTTTATAGCACAACAAAAAACCATGAAGTACCTACCGAACTTTCAGTAGATTTGCTGGCAACTTCCGCTACAAGTCTAGCTAAGAGAAACACATATGGCACCTCCATGCCCAGGAAAGACACAGATCTAAATAAGAATAGGGAAAGAAATTAGAATGTTTTATTAATGACAGAGAAGTTATGCTTGCCCTTTGTTAAGGGACTTTTGCTAACACATTTATTTGAATGCAGAGTCCCTTAAGTTAAATCTGCTGGCGGGGGTTGGGGGGTGGGGTAGGGAAGAATGGCTTACCTTAGGTCCAAGATACAAATTTGAGGCATTCAGTATTTTCCCTCCAGCTGCAGAGGGGCAGGTTTCTGGCTATGGCAGACTGTGGTTGCTAAGGAACAAGGAGCCTTATCAGTCTGCTCCAAACTGGGCCATGCAGAGACTACTCCACACCCAGGCTCTAAAAATCAATGTGATTGCAACAGAACGGTTACCGCCTGGCACCGCTGCTGATAAGCCTCCCCACAGCTACAGGCTCGTCTCTGCAGCAGTCAACTGTGATGGATTTGAGCAGGAGAGACAGCACCCACCACTCTGAAAAGGCAGAACTGCAATCATTTTTGTCCATGACAGCGCAGTCATGAAGCATTAATGAAGTCGGTTAATAAGCAGAATTTCTCAAGTGCCCAAGAACAGCTCTTCTCTATGTGGAACAGAATATCACAGCCAGCCTTGCTCTTTTCCCTCTCCACTTTTGCCATGCAACTCCACATGTCTTTAATTAAATTGTCTGGATAAACTAAAAAGCAGTATTGTTCAGACACTCCCTAAGTCAATATTGTAATATCTGCTATTCTCTAGTCAATGTAATACCGGAAGCCACATCCAGTTCTCAGAACTACTGTACCTGCAGCCTGGTAGCTTTAGGAAAACATAGTCTTTTATATGATAAATAAAACATAGGGATAGACAAGACTCTCTAACCAGAGTTAATAAGAGGAAAGTGCCTGAAAGAAAGGATAGGAAAACTCCTTTGGTGACTCATTTCACAAACTGAGATCTGTGACTATTTCTCTTAACTAAGAATCCAGTGGATGAGTTTTAAATGATGGCAAAAACCGTACCATAACCCTTGGCAAACTGCTTTTCTGAGGAAGAAAATAACTGAGCATTTCCTATGATTAATTTCCTTTCAGTTTTTTTAAATCACAGCCTGTTGCCCCACCTTCAAAACAAGCTTGATGGGAAAACTTAGTATCGTCTTTCACCATCAGCTGAAAGCTCTAAGATCAAGGACTGAGATCCTGGAAACCAAACTCCAGATTTAGTGCTACAACTAATTTTGACACTTAGTGAGGATTGGAGCAGGGGAGGAAAGGTTTGCGCTGTCGTGATACCTTCCAATCTAGACATAACAACAGAGGTCAAGCCTGTCAGCAACCACGATTTCATCAGTTCCCATTTACATATCCTAATGACACCTATAATAAAATGAAAAGCAGGCAGTCGGTGTAAGTGCACTGTTACCTGAGGAAGGTTCAGACAGCACCTGATCAGCCATGCTGCTGGAAAGGTAGGTTATAGGAACCAAGGAATGTAAGTAACAAGGAGCCTTTGTACACACAGATTCACCAGAGTGAGATACTAAGAACTAGTTAGCTTCAGGAATGGCACTACCACCACATCCTGGGTGAAAATTAAGATGGATAATGGCAGTTTACACAACTGCTGGAAAGCGATGGCACTGCCAAAACCAGCAGGGAATGTTTAGCTTTGGGAATCTTACCCGTATGGAAAGATACATTTGTAACCTACAGCTAAGCTTACACATTGCCAACTAAAAAGCTCTGATGTTATTTTTCAGCAGTACCTGAGGTGACAAGATGCCTCAAATGCAAACACCTCCTTTAACAGAAGGGTGAAATCATCTCAGAAGATAAAAGGAGACAACCTTTCTAGAATGCAGCTCCTACACCTAAAAGCCGAGGACGCCCAGCTGAGAGCTTTGATGGTAACTGTTTCTTCTTGAGCACATTTGAACAGAACAGAAACTGCTTACAACTCAGTAAGCGATTGCTGAAGCAGGCATTGAACTTATCTAGCTTGCCAGAGAGCTTTCCACTTGCATCTAAGAGCACTTATATAAATGCTATGAATAATTCTGGTTTAGATTACATTGGGCATAAATTACACATTTAACCTCTGAAAAACAGGGGTTTTCTTTTCATGCCTTTCTAGTGTAGTACAAGTTGAGTAGCACAACTTCAGGGTTCTTTAAAGCAGTCCAGTGGAGTCTAACGTTAAATGGATGCATTTTAAACAAATACAAAGAGTTTGCTTTATTACCTATCAGTTCTCTACAATCTATCTTCAGAAATGAAATACTGCTGCTTGGCTGAGAAAGAGTTCCTCTGGGGAAAAGAGAGTTGGTAAAGACATTTGCTGATATTTCATTTCATTGTTTTGGATGCTAGGCAGGGATTTTTGTCAATACCTGATTATTATAATAGCTGTAAATACCCAGAAAAGGCAGACGAAAAAGGAATTTGTTTAAACAAGTATATTCTTGTTATGTAGAAAAATACTTCTTTGCAGGAACAACTCACACTAAACAAGAAAACATTTGTAAAACCAACCCCTTCTAAGCGCCTGAACCTCCTCTTTGCAAATGCAAATAGCTGTATAGCAAAAGCTCAATACTGGTTTTATTTCCATTCCTGAAATAAATCAAGATACTAATCAACAATACTGCTGCATTTATGGGCAGATAGTTGTTCACAGCCACTAGTGATTCTAACAAACTAGAACATGTGCCCTGCAGCTGTTCCAAGTAGAAATAGGACACAAGATCTATCTGCCCTCGATTCATCAGCCAATATTTTTTATTTCAGTGAGAGACAATATCTAAGCTTATATGTATAAATACCTCTCTCTATATATCTAACCTTATGTATACACACACATATATATGTGTATGTGGTTGTTTGGTTGCTTTTCCCTTCGAACCAATTTTAACCACAGTAAAATGAAAGCAGAGATGAACAAGCTGCTTTAAAGCTTCCAAACATAGATGTATGTCATATTTACTTAATTTACATTGTACTCCAGGTCCCAAAACCACTTCTTCATATCCTGCTGGATTTTCTCTCTGCCAGTAAAAATTAGAAGCCTAATAACATAATATATAATATTAATATATAAATAACATCTGTCTGTACGAGACAGAAATTCAAGCTCTTTTTTTAGGCTAATACCCATGAAAGATATCAGACAAACTTAGGCATCCATATTCTTTATATGTAATCATCTGAAAAACATACATAGTGTTCCTAAAGTCTGGTTGTGCTACACCTCAGCAAGGGTGAAAAGAGCTTGTAACTTGTAAGTCAGAGCATAAATCAAGTTCAGAACTTCCAAGAAGGCAACCACAAGTAAGGATTTGTGCTGTTAATGAGTTTCCCTAAACCCATGGAATTAACACAACCCATTTTACTGCTTTTCAGCCAGAAGTCAATCATAAGCGTTCAACTGATGATATTTTAGGCCGTAATTTTAACTTCAGAAAGGAAAAAGCCCTAAAGCCTCCAAGATATTCAGTATATACA
Organism: Psilopsiagon aymara; assembly: GCA_024733675.1. Lineage (NCBI taxonomy): Eukaryota > Metazoa > Chordata > Aves > Psittaciformes > Psittacidae > Psilopsiagon > Psilopsiagon aymara. The sequence goes on along the minus strand of JANRGW010031010.1, from coordinate 16,608 downwards.
AATAGTAAGCATGCCTCTGAATGAGGTAGCTGAAGCTTTAGTTTTTAGATTAACTACGTGAATGTGATCAAGATCAGGCACAGCAAAACCCACACAAATTGTTTTGCACACCCACAGTAGAACAATGTATGACCCCTAGAATATGTTTCATGTTTGGCAGCATTTCCTCTTTGGATTCTGGCAAAAGAAAGATAAAGGCATGCACAAATGGGAGCCCAGATTAGAAAGTACTTATGCTTGAGATGCCAACACAGTTTTGGGAACACTGACTTTTTAATTAAAACGACTATTTCACACCAGAGCTCCACATTTGAAACAAATTTCAAATCACTGTCAGCTTGGATCTCAAGTGCCACCACACACATAAGCTAAACACATCAAGATTCACTAAGGGAATTCTTCCTCTCATCGCTTTTAAAAAGAACTCAATTCATGAACAGTAAGCACTAGAAGGCATTTTCCTCCCACTCCTGGAAGCAAGTGATCTTTAATTCATCCTTCTACCTACATTTTCCATACTAGAGCTGTGTACCTATTATTTCTGTTGTATCATCAGTGTCTTTCTTGCTTAAAGTGCTGCTGGAGGACTGCTTGAGTAAGGTCATTTTTTCAGGTACGTGGAAAAGGAAACATTGCCTAAATTTCAGGTGGTTTTCTAATTCACTCAGCAGATCAAAGATTGAAACTCTATCACACTCATTCCGCTGCCAAAGACTCCTTAATTCTGATTGACCTTGAATTAGTCACCATGAAACGGCAATACCAGGAAAGTCAAAATGCAGCCGCACAAGCAACAGACGCGTAAAGGCCTGAACTCTCACTCACCAGCTCCTTCAGAGGCATGCACCAGAACACTGCATCTTCCCCAGATAACACCCAACACTTGCGGTATGTGGTTTACTGCTAATTTCTCATTGACGCTGCAAGTGTTTCACAATAAACCTGCAAGGAAGAAGAACAGATAAGGTTCTGCTTAGAACAATCTTTTATAAATTAGAGCTGAAGGAGGACTTGTTTTTCCAGCTTTCTTAGCATGCACCCATGCAAAGAATGACTATCCCTCCCCTTACATCAAAACAACTGGGTAACAGGCCAGCAACCAGCAATTAAAACCACATGCACCTTCTGTTTCAGACAATGAAGATATCTACTTTAAGCTGGGGCTATGCTTCAAAAGCAGTTATATGCTTACAGCAAACATCAATTAACACCACCAACAAATTTCTTGTTGTTCTACCAACAACAAATCTGGCAGTAATGCATTCTGCTGTTACAACAGTAGTGGCAGCCTCTAAAAACTGAGAGCAGAACTAAATACAAGTGCAATCTGGTTGCCAATGGTATAACTATGTACTACAGGGAAAGACATTTTGGAAGCTGAATGATGCATGGCCTGAAAAGTGCAACAAAATTCTGTGTTATAGAGGTACACATTTGCTTGTGTATCCAGAAAAACCAAAAGCTGAAACCCCACAACCCTAAAAACTCCCTGACTGACTGAAACTGGTGAGCTGAGTCAGTTTATTAGGAAAAAAAGTATCTGATGTTTTATTGGACCAAAAGTTTTGTTAAAAAAGTTTCATAATTATGAAATTTTATTACCTCCTCTGGAGCCAGGCTGAGAGAGCAGGGCTGGGGCAGATGGAGAAGAGAAGGCTCCTGAAGGGGAGACCTCAGAGCAGCTCCAGTGCCTAAAGGGGCTGCAGGAAACCTGGAGAGGGGCT
>JANRGW010031010.1:0-10051 GCA_024733675.1 Psilopsiagon aymara | reverse complement strand
CCCATCCCTGGCAGTGTTCAAGGCCAGGTTGGACACAGGGGCTTGGAGCACCCTGCTCCAGTGGAAGGGGTCCCTGCACACGGGTTGGAACTGGATGAGTTTTAAGGCCCCTTCCAGCCCAAATCAGTCAGGGATTCTATGATTTGGGAAATGGGAATGACAATACAGGTTTTTGTAGAAAGCTGGATGCCTCTGAGCAAAGAAATAAGAATTTCTTTGAGCAATGACATTTTTCAGTGAATACCATCTCCTTAAGGAAAAACCTTGGAATATTGCCTCATGTGGAGCATAACACCATCTGCACCAATGCTGACAAGTTTTGCTAGATCTGACCTGCTATGCTTCTAGTAAATTAAAGCATTAGTTCTTATATGTACTCATTCCCATTCAAACTGCTCCAAGTGAGCCATGTTCTTCAATCTTTTGCTCTGGAATTCTGTCTATTAGGCTGCTTGCCCTGACAGTGCCTTTAAATGGCATCAACTCGAATATATCCAGGGTTTCTCTTCCCTACACAAGCACTGATTTCATCCTGACAGTTTCAAAGGCCTTCTTTAGATCAGAGCAGGAATAGGAAAGCTTAAGCCTGTTTCAAATCAGCTTTAACTGGTAAAATTCTATTAGTAGATTTGCATTAATATTAAGGAAAAGCTCAAAATCTTTGTTTTTAAGAAGAATAGAAAAGGTATTTGTAAAACCTGCATTAGGACTCAAACAATGCATACAGATGGCAGATGATGCTCCCCTTCACATACATTCGCTCACCCCATGGTGTTCCTGAAGGAGTACCTGGGTGACACACAGTGAGGTGGTCAAGCAGAAAGCTATTGCTCTTGAGCAGATCTGACCTACATAACACAAGTACAAACATTAGTTGCCTTGTCAAGAGAAAACAACTGCTGTTACTGACATAATTTTATGGTCTGCTAATCCAATGGCAATATTTCTGTTAACCAGAGAAGCATCTTGATACAATCCTGACGCATAGAGCAGGCCTTCAGGAGAACTGTATCTCCAGGGTGACTGGATAGATTGGGGCAGTTTAACAGTTATCATTCTGAGACTGCTTAACTGTTTGTTGAGAAGCATGCAGAGGATTCTCTGGCTTCTCATTGTATTGTATGGGAATTCAAGACCTTGAGGAACACCTTTCAGTCAAGCCAAAGGGTATTTCAAGTTGAACTAAAACACATGGGTCTATCAGCTGCTGCGTAGGACACTCCTACTCAAGCAGAAGCCTTTAGCTTAATATTTTCTGCTCCCTACGCACCCTTTGCTTCTTTCATTTGCTAACTTCTAAAGGGAGTAGGCAATTCCAACCCAATTTTCATGGACAGTTTGAAACTTAATATAGTGCCACCAAAGTAACTTGCTCTACTGTTATCATTAAGCTGGGATTTTCAATACTACCACAATGAATATGCACCTCACTTGACTTACCAGCTACATTTTAGTTACAAGTTTCCCTTTTTTCCCCTTAGGGCAAAGAAAATTAAATCACAACTGCTTTTTTATGGTAAATCCTGAACGTTTCAAAGTAGAAGAGAAATGAAGAGCAGGCATGGACTTGATGCACACAGGGGATATTTCCACAGTTCAAAAAGAAAACAACAGATGGACATAATCTCTGCCTGGGTTACAGTAGGGTATGAGATAAACAACTTACAGGCTACGTGGAGTCTGATAATGAACAAAAAGCATTCAAAGCCAACCAGAAATTATTCTTATGCCCAAGGTTCCTTTAGTTGACAACAGAAGAATTAAAGTCCTTTTCCCCAAGCTGGAATTACACTCTATTACTTTCCTGCCTCTTAATTTCACAAGACAAACTCAGAAGTACCTTTCCATTGAAACCATTTTCTGACACTGTGTTTAAGGTGTACCAGCTGAAATGCAAGTTTTTTACTGAGGAATACAACTAGAAAGGACTGAAGATAAAAGCAGAGGAGACCAAAAAGCAGTTCAAGAAAATACAACCACGTTTTAATAAGAATATTGCAGCAAATCTGATCTTGTTCCTGCTTAACCCCCCCCCCCCAAAAAAAAATCTCAAAAACCTCCAAAACAAGTTTAAACATTGTCCCTGCTGATGGTAAACCTTCTTTCTGTTCAAAATATGGAAACCAGTGCTCTGTGTTTCGTGTAAAAGCATTGCCACACTCTCACTGGTAACCTGCTGCTCTCCTGTGGTTTTATTGTCACCAGCGTAAAGTGAGGAGTTGCAAGTGCACTGCTTATCATACAGCTGAATGGCTTTGCCTGTGTAATCACACTACTCTTTTTGTACTGTACAAGAATAGAAGCTTGGAAACCTCTGGTTTTGTGCAGTGCTTTCAAAGCTTTTCTGATTTTCTAGTCTCTAACGGAGGTGTAGAGTCCTTTGTGAAGGACTTCCTCTACAGGAGAAAATACCTGTGTTTTTCTTAGCTAAATACTGATATATAAATCGCTTAGAAGTAATCTACATGTTCTCAGATATCTGCAAGCCGCAGATTAGGTACCACAGGCACAAGTTTATTCTGCAAGGGGCTGTCATTATTATGGATTGCTTTTTTGTGTAGTTTATTTGCCCCCTCTCTTTAATGAGTTGCTATTTTGCATGTGTATAAGGAGGAGCAACTTCCCTAGTTCTAGAGCTATCCTACCACTTTGCAGCACATAGGTATTTAAATTGGGCATTTCTAAGTCAACTATCATTTGCTTCAGGTATTTTGCCATTAGGCAACAGTTGCAGGTTGACAACAGAGCTGTGGCATGCAAATAAAAACCTTTTAGGCTTCACCTGGAAGTTGGGCATGCCAGGAATTGCTCAGCACCTTGATCTTGCCTGTGCCCTATAGCTGCACATGCTAATAAGACCCAAGAGCTTCTGTTTCACATTTTCTACTGTTATTCCATGCTTTGTCCCTCATTCTGAGCATAACTATCCTGCTGTAATGTACTGCTCAGTGTATGACCTTGGCAACAAGAGCCAGGCTGCATGTTGTTACCTCGTGATCTGGATCATTCATTCCTGCAACCGAATGTCATTTGTTAGCTTTGTCTGGATTTGTGATAGACCCTTGGCATATAACTCTAGGAATTTTATATAAAGCTTTCTCCCATACTGCAGTGCAATGATCCTATGTGCTTTTCGGCCATATCTTGACATTTTGACACTCTATGAATGACAAGTGCAAATGCAGCTTTAAAAGCATAAAACCCTCTTAATAGTTGAAGGTCAAAACATAACAGGTAACCACTTTTGTATTTCCTTTGGTAAGAAACTGCAATTTCTGCTTAGAAACTTAAGACCATAAATATTACCTAGTTTAATCAGTCTAAACACCTATGAGTAACCAAATGACCATAAGCGAAGAAGGCTGTCCCATCCAAAATAGTATATGGATGAAAGCATCAAATTGTCCAGGTACAGAACTAGCCTATAGAGCCAAGCAATTTGTATAGATTAATACTTATTGAAAGTCTGTAGATTTCACTGTATTTAACCAAATTCCCTTCCTCTACCAACTACCTGCTGCTTTGTAACATGAGGAGAACCTAGTTTGCCATATAAAGTCATTCTACCTGGACATGAAAGCCACTCGCAGCAACTTATGATGTCTGTTACCTACTTCCCTCACACTGGAAGCTGTACTCTGCAAATTGCACAACTGTTACTATATTTGGGGTTTTTTCCACACCCTTCTCTTTAGGTGTTTGTTCTTTGTTAGGAAACAAAACACCATCTTCGCATGCAAATATTTGTAAAGCGTGCAAGCGTAGGATGTGGGAAACCATAAATATTCATCATTCTTAATGAAACGTTTATTTCTGCATGTTTAGGCAAAGGTAAATTTATCAAATATGATAATGATATGAATTACAGCTAATAAGGTTTAAGTCTTTCCATGCCTTTGCAAACATTAGCTACACCTTTCACACAGGCAGAAGGGGAGGGTGGGAAATCTCTCTTGAGGCTCTTGCTGTGAGCACAAAGATTATATATAAGCTTTATAAGCACATGTGAAAGTGCATTAAAGTTTTAATGCTGCCAGTAATATATAGCTTTGCTTACGATGCCATTGAAGAAAGATTCTCAGTGATATATGGACTTCCATTTAAGTTTTATTAAAAAGTAAATTGCATTCTACACTGAGAGGATTTCTCATTTGGCTTGATAAGCACCAAAACTGATGGCAGTGAACGTGGATTTCAGCAGCCCGAAGAAATCAGTGTATTGCGTAGGTGACCCAGAATGGAATACCTGCCAGCATGCATCCTGTGCTATAAAATTAACTACCTTGAGCGCTATCGAGGCAAGGTGTACAGCAGTGGGTTTTACTAAGGGGAGGGCAGGAGCATAATGTTCTCAAGCAATCAGGAGAACGTCTACTGCATCTCAAAAGTACAATAATGTAATTTGTGCAGCCCCCGGAGGCTTTTTGGGCTTGGGGGTTTGTATTTTCCTCGGTGGCTAATTTACTAGAGAACTGCTCCATGGAATAGTACTGCTTTAAAAGATGAATTCTGGTCTTCAGATGGAAGACCTGCGTTTACAATTCACCAGCCGTTCTCAACGCAACAGTATGGATGAGCTTTTGGAGCAGACCCTGCAGAAACCTAGGGAGATGTCTCATTCCACGGCCATTCCTAAAGGCCTAACTGGATTCATTGTGCATTCACAACACGGCAACATTTGTGTTTGAATTTAAAGCATCCAAACGTATTGTTAAATAGGACCAGTGAAGATTTACCTTCTACTGGAGCAGCGTGTTCCAACCCCTGTGTCCAACCCAGCCTTGAGCACTGCCATGGAAGGGGCAGCCACAGCTTCTCTGGGCACCCTCTCAGGGAAGAACTTGTCCCCTTTTTCAGTGAAGGATATGGTCACATATACAGAAGCAACTCATCTTTCCCTCTGCTCTTTCAAAGAAAGGAGTCTCAGGCATCCCAGGCGCCCGTGAGTGATTTTGAGTGCAGCACAACTTCAAAAGCTGAGGAAAGTCTGCTCTGCTCCCCGGAAGAACGTCTTTATCTGGGCTGATGTGAACTCACTGCCTTTTGCATTGTCCCAACTCAATGCGTTCCTCCTTTATCAGCACCTCTGTCACATCTGTGCTCTGTCCACAGAAGACTCAATTGCTGAGGCACAGAAACACAGTACTCACAAGTTTTCCAGAATGAACACAAAGAGCACTAGAGCAGCTTGGAGAGAGCAAGCTTGGCTTCAGGGACCTTAGAGAATAGCCAAGCACAGAATAACTCAAGCCATGGCAAAAACTCCCTTTTTCCTCAGTCCACAGCATTCAAGAGATGGATTGTTTCTGATCAGATTTACAGCACAGGAAGCAACAAGGAAACAGATTTACGCAACAGGATTTCCTGCCAGGAGGCTTCTGTCACAGCCACTGAAACTGGGCAATTTGATGCTTCTCCTCCTTAGGGGAGCACAGAGTAAGAGGTTGCTGCCATTTATTAAGCTGTCCCTTGGGGGGTACCTTTTCCGTCCCTGAGCAAGCAGTTGATGCTTTGTAAATACCTTTCTCATTGCCTGGAAATTCACAACATACTTCAAAAGGCATGCCTGGAGCTGCAGAAGAGGAAGGAGTCTTGGCACCTTTATTATTGCTTTTATGAAAGTAAATAATTCCCTTAGTTTTTGAGAACAGCAGCACACAAAGCCCAGCCTCAGATCTGTATCTATAGAGCTCTCCATTAAAACTCAGGGCAATTTTCTTTCAGCTATTCTCACAGCTGAAAGCATAACAGAGTTTGGCTAGAAAAAGCTATTACCTTGTCCTACAAACCCTGCCTTTTACCTTCCCAGACTGCCACAAACACAGCTTTAAGCTGTTGTCTTGAATAATAGGAGAAATCCATTGCTAGCTTGAAAACCTACATTTTGATTTTAATCAGTTCAGCTTATGGCAAGAGAGGCTTATAGAAAATAACCTCTTCACTCGGTTTAGCTACTCAATACACTTACTAGAAAGGAAATTCCCTTTGAAGAGTCAGTCATGCCAACCTCTGTTATCTTCCATGAGGCTTTGCAGAGTGACACAGGTTCCATAAACCAGAACTCATCCCCAGTTCCACCCTGCAGCTCCCAGCCTGCAGGGACATCAAAATGGACATCAAAATTGCAATTACAGCTCACTTTCTTCAAGGTCATCTTCCAGCACCTGATTAGCACCATCCTATCTTCAGCTCATGAGAAAAACACCAAAGGGAGGAGACAAAATCCTTCCTACCCTTGACCTTTCCTATTTATACTGCAGCCCTCCCAAATTAACACTTACTCAATGGGTGCACCTGCAGCTTGCTGATCAGACCTCTCATCTGAAACTCTTTTACCTCTATGCTTGCCTTATATTAAGCAGAAGATAAAATGGTTTCTCTCTTTTCCTCCCTTTTGTTTAACAGCTCTGAAATCTCTCATTCCACAGCTCCACTTTTCTGGCTCCAGAATCAACGTGCCATCTCCACATGCAGCAGTGTTTTGGTACTACTTCGTTCACAGTAAATACAAGTAAGTAAAATAAACAGAAAAATATGTCCTATGAGGATCTCAATGTTTATACAGATCCTACAAGGAAATGTAAATAACTAGGACTAGATTTTCCGGGGAAAACCAGACATAAGGATATGGCAAATTGGTATAATGCAGTAAAAAGTTCAGGAATTCATCTGCCAGTTTATGTCTTCAACCCTTCAGAGGGTGAATGAAGCCAGGCTGGATGGAACTTGGAGCAACCTGCTCTAGTGGAAGGTGTTCCTATCCATGGCAGGGGGTTGGAACTGGATGAGCTTTAAGGTCCCTTCCACCCCAAACCAGTCTGGGATCCTATGATTTTAACCAAATGCTCACCCTAGTGTAAATTAAAGCATCTTTGTCTCAAGAAATGGAGTGGGATGAGCAATGGGGAAAGCGTTCTAATCATGGCTCTCACAAGCTCCTCTGTGCCCAAGGCCACAGCTCCACAGGGCTGCACAGGGTCTGGTGGGCTCTGACACCTTGAGGAGGTTCTGTGAGCTGCTTCTTGCCATCCTGGTGCAGGAATGCAGCCTTCCTGATCCTCATGGATCCCTGAACCAGTCTGCTCCTCTTTTCCCACCATGTTATCCCTTCCCAATCACCTGGGGGCACAGAAGAGGTGAGGCAGCTCATGTTTATCCAAGTCTGGAAAGCCAGGATGTAGTTGTGCATCCCTGCAGACGCAGGATGTGAGCATTAAGGAACCAACAATTTTCCAGACACCCACTCATGGCTTTAAAATCCCCACTGCATGATACTAGAACATGGCACTTGTGATCTCCTTCTTGCTGGAGGCTACCACACTCCGAACAACATCTTCAGGGCAGTAGAAGTTCAAACTGCCTCAGCACACAGCCAACAGCTTTCTGTGGGTCTTATAGCTCTCCATCATCACAAATACAAATACTACCTCACTCTCTCTTGGTTACAAATATAAGAGTAAGTAGGATGTTCCTTAGTTTAAAGAAAAACCATGGAGATGACCTGTCTCTTCTGTAAATGCTTCACTTATCTTTTCTACAGTGACTCTAAGTGATGCAACACCATCTATCCCCCTGCTCAGACAACAAGATCTTATTTTTATGACATTGCAGTTGGTTTCCAGGACTATAGTTCTCCCATCAACTCAACGTTGTGATTGCAGTACATTCGGAACAGGAAAGCAGTAGGTATTGTTGGGTGAGGAAGGCAGCCATATGTCATTCAAACTATCTCGGGAGCATTTAAAGTTGAGTGATGCACGAAATAAAAAGTCTATCTATAAAAATGTTACAATACATTTTGCTGTAGAAATCTTGCTTATAGGAAATAGCAAAAAAAGCAAGAAATGGGAAGAGTAATCTTCCTTATGGTTGAGAAACTGAAGCCCCAAGATTCTCACTTCCCGTTGGAGATGCTAGACCTGCCAGTATTAATCTTTCCTTCTCTGCAGGGAGTGCAATGAGGTTGATAGGAATCACTGATGTATCAGTTTGCCTGTTGGTATTGGTTTGAAATGGTCAGTTTATGCTAAATTGCAGCTAAAAGATGCCACTGAATATTATCCCAGTCATTTGCAGGCCAGGGAAGGAAAAGAACAGCAACTGGTTCTAGAGCTGGTTTAGTTATTATGTCTCCTTTTCTGTGTGGTGCAGAATGGCCTGAGCAGTGCTAACAGAGCAGTGGTTTAGCCTGGCCAGCATGTCCATTACTGGACCAGTACTGGAGCCATGAACCAGCCCTGTTTGCAGTGGAGCCACACTTTCAAGAGCTGTTTTACCCATGGCCATCAGGACAAAGACACATTTCTTATGCCATACAATCATAGATCATAGAATAGTTAGGGTTGGAAAAGACCTTAAAATCATTCACTTCCAACTCCTTGCCATGGGCAGGGACACCTCACACTAAAACATGTCACCCAAGGCTCTGTCCAACCTGGCCTTGAACACCGCCAGGGATGGAGCATTCACAACTTCCCTGGGCAGCCCATTCCAGTGCCTCACCACCCTTACAGTAAAGAACTTCTTCCTGATATCCAATCTAAACTTCCCCTGTTTCAGTTTGAACCCATTACCCCTTGTCCTATCACTACAGTCCCTAATGTAGAGTCCCTCCCCATCATCCCTGTAGGCCCCCTTCAGATACTGGAAGGTCTGAAGATACATAGGTCTGAAGAAATCCAGATCCAATGGATTTTAGTGCACCTCACAAAATCTGCTTTATTTGTTTTCTTCTCCATTTTGTCACCATTGCCACAGTTCACTGACGCTTTCCTTGGCTTTTTCCTCATCTCTGTCTCCCTGAGGTCAGTTTTGATCAAAGGCCCTTCTCTAACACAAAGCCCTGTCCCTTCTTGCCACCTGCATCATTTATTTCCCTAGTGACAACTGTGTAAAGGCTAACTTAAGGTCAGGAAGCACAGGAGGTGGAAAAGAAAGGCACGCAGGAGACCCAGGGCAGCTTCATGCTCTTCAAACAAAATCACTTCATATCATAAATATTGATCGTGAGCAAGAATGGCAAGAAGGATTAGAGCGACTTAATTATTTATTCCATGTTGATTATACAAACATTTAAGATTGCACTTAGGCAAAGCAAATTGGGACGCAATTAGTTTAGCTGTTAATATCACACCCATTGCTAAAACACTGGCTGTCTGCATTAGGTACATTAAATATACATCAAAGTCCCTCCAGAGGAGCTCTCATTTCGTTTCATGTTCTAATCAATGAGAACTATTTACTTGAGGACTAACCAATTCCAGGTGTTGATCTTCCAGAGGGATGTCACCTGGGTAATGCTGGGAGAAGGTCCAGACAGTGGGATGGGAAGCTTGGAACACTAATTGCGGGAAGGCTGGAGCCCCGTCTGCCCCTGGCTTAACTTCTATCAGCCTCTCTCTTCTGATATTTCCCTTTCGCACAAGGTTCACAGCTAAGCAAGAGAGCTTAAATATCATCACTGATGTGTTATACAGAGATGGAATAGTGGTAGGAAGAATCTCTTGTTCATGTAGTATCTCAAGGCATGTATATCCCAATGCTCGGTGTGGTGTAAAGTGCTGAGCAAAGGATAAAGGGCACATAACTGAGAGCATGTGGTGTGGAAAGACCATGTCAGGATGATGTAACTGGAATGAGAGCAGCAATTTGGTGGCCTTCTATGATGGGGCTTTGGAATTGATGGACAGGGGTAAAGCAGTTGATGTCATCTACCTGGATTTGTGCAAAGTGTTCGACACTGTCTCGCACGACATCCTTGTCTCTAAATTGGAGAGACATCAATTTGATAGGTGGACCACTCGGTGGATAAAAAACTGTCTGGATGGCCACAAGCAAAGAGTTGTGCTCGATGGGTCAATGTCCAACTGGAGACCAGTAATGAGTGGTGTCCCTCAGGGATGGGTGTTGGGACCAGTCTTGTTCAGCATCTTTGTCGGTGACATGGACAGTGGAATTGAGTGCGCCCTCAGCAGGTTTGCCAATGACACCAAGCTGGGTGGTTCGGTTGATATGCTGGAGGGAAGGAATGCCATCCAGAGGGACCTTGACA
>JANRGW010031008.1:6939-41463 GCA_024733675.1 Psilopsiagon aymara | reverse complement strand
GAGCGGCGATGCGGCTGCTCGGTGCCTTCCTGAGGCTGCTGGTGGCCGCGACGCTGGGGGCGCCTCCTGCCCCGCTGAGAGCTGGGGTATGGGAGCGGGGTCGGGGTGGCGGCAGCCCGGCTCGGCCGGTGCCGTTGCCCGCGGTGGCGGTGGTCGCCGGTGCAGCTCCTCCAGGCGCTGGGTAGGGGGGCTGCGGCTGGTTCCCCCGTGCAGCCCCGCCAGCTCCCGCCTTTCCCTCCCTGCAGGCCCCGGAGGCGCGGGGGACCGCCAGCGCGGAGCCGCCCGGTGAGTTGGCAGCGGACGGCAGCCGGTGCCCCGGCAGCGGGGGGCGGCTGCGAGCAGGGCTGGGGAGGGTATCGGTATCGCCTGGGGCTGTTATGCCCCGTGGAGCCCCGTGGCAGTGCCCGGGCTGGCAGCGGGCAGTTCTGCCAGGGCTCGGAGCAGCCTGTTTTCCCCTCTTTCGGCACCGGGCACGGCCGCGGGAGTCGAAGAGGAGTGCTCCTGTCCAGGAAAGCACCCCGGGCTCCGGAGAGCCGGCAAGTCTGGCGCAGGGCTGCGCTCCGCTTCAGCTCCTCTCGGCTCTTCCCGCTGGGGAGCCGAAGAGACGGTTCTCTGTCGCTCTGCGGGGCAGAGAGGCAAAGGGGGAGAGCGGAGAAGGAGGAGGCAGAGCTGGCGGGCAGGTGAAGAACGAGCCCATGGCGGTGGCTGTGTCCTCGCCAGTGCGGTGATGGACTTTCTGGGAGCACAAGGGGGTTCTCTGCATCCCTGGGTCATGTGATGGAAGCAGCACCCCACCGCGGCCGCTGCACCTGCCCCGGCAGCTGCCGGCTGGGCTCAGCCTCTGGGCGCCTCCTTACAGCCCCTCACCCCGGTCTCTTGCAGTCCTGACCTTTCGGGAGATCTGGAACCGTAGCTTCTGCCGGCCCCTGGAGCAGTTGGTGGACGTCATCAGCGAGTTCCCCAACGAGGTGGAGTACATTTTCAGACCCTCCTGCGTCTCCCTGCAGCGCTGTGGAGGCTGTTGCGGGGACGAGGGTCTCCGCTGTGTCCCTGTGGAAACGAACACGGTCACCATGCAGGTAAATGCTGCTGCTGTGGAGCTGTGGCTGTGCCAGGGATGTGGTGGCCTCCTGGCCAATAGCTGGGACGATGAACTTGCAGCTTCACATCCTCCAGGCATCGTAGCAGCACGGATAGCACGGGCGAGGCTTATTCACAACGTGCCAAACCAGGAGGGTCCCACTGCCTGCTCTTTGGGCTTGTCCCTGAGGCTAGGTGACATCCCTGGTGTCACTGGCCTCGCTTGCTGCTTCCTTGCCCTCAGTGTGGTCCCTCTTGCTGACTGTTGTCACCTTTCCAACCTTCCCTGTCCTGCAGTGGGGCTGCAGATGTCCCAGGTACCCATGCCTTTGCCTGGCAGGGTAGAGCAGATACTGCCCCTGAATCACAGAGAGAAGCAAGGCTCTGTTTGTCAGGAGGTGCCTGTGGTGGTGCTTACAGCAAGTGTGTGCTGGGGTCATGTTGACCATGAAGGGCTGCAGCAGCCACGTTTATAGCCCCCACTGTGGGAGCTGTGTGAAGTGGGGTGGGAGATCCTGGGCTGCAGACATGCTGCTAGTCGCCTTCTCCCAGCGTGCCTGGCAGCCATTGTCCTCACACTGCAGTCCTTGCGTTGTGCTGCCAGGGATCAACCCACTCCTGCTTCAGGGAGCAGAGAAAAGCTCTGCTCTGCCCGTGGATGACAGACTAGAGAGTGCCTGCAATAAATCACCAGTGAATTTGGTCCCTCGGAGGCTGAAAGTGTGTTTGAAGGCAGGGTTGGAGTCTCCGAAAAGTCTCCACTGAAGTGGAGCAAGAGCCTGGAATGAACAGGAGGCAGCTCCCCATGCGCAGGTCTACCTCCATGGAGACAGCTGTGTGAGGGATGGCAAGGCTTCACAAGGGCTAACAGCAATGATGAGCATACCCTGTGAAGGCCGTGGATGTCCAACCCAAACTCTGGGCTGGGCCATGGACTGACATATAACAAGGCAAATCCTGCAGCCCTGAGCTGGGGAGGCACTGTGATAATGATTCCAGGCTCGGTGCTGTGGGAAGGAGGGCAGCAGAAGGAGGGGAAGGAGGCAGCAGCAATGGGAATGGTCTGTAAAACACGAGTCTTCCCATCGGAGAAGGGAGATGTGCAAAGTGGCCAGATGTGTGAAAGCTCTCCACAAAGGCAGGGACACAGAAACCTCCTCTAAGGCTGGGAAATCCCAAAAACATAAGGCTTAAATTACAGCCCTGAAGACACGGGTGACACCCGCAGATCCTCCTGAGCTGCCGGGGCGGCTGGGCCTGGCCGGTGCTGCCTGCGTGCAGAGGTGGAGCCTCTGCTGCCGGAGGTGCGGGGGAACAGGTTAGACATGCGTCTGCCTGAGAGGCTGCGGTGAAGAGGCAGCTCCGTGGGAGCCCTTCCAGCCCCCTCCTGCCGCTGGCTGGGAAGTAACCTTTGCTCCTCTTTCAGCTCCTGAAGATAAAGCCCAATGGGGAGGCTCCTTACGTGGAGATGGCGTTCACCGAGCACAAGCAGTGCGAGTGCAGGTAGGGACACCCTGGCTGGTTTGGCACCCCTGTTTCCCTCCAGCGAGAGCAACCCCGCCAGCTCACCATGTGTGAGCTATGAGGGGGGCACCTTGGCTCTGCTGGAACCCCCTTCTCCCTGCTGCCTCTGTTTCCCGGTGCTTATGGCCCTTGCTCAGATGCAGGCTGCACTGTGCTTCTGCAGTGGCCTCCCTGCACCATGCACTGTCTGCAGGGCTGGAGCTGCTGGTGCACTTTGGCTCTGTGAGCAGCAATGTCTGTGCCTTCCAACCCCATGGCTGCCTTGGCGTGCTTGGCATATAATCCTCTGGCCAGTAGGTAACAGCAAGGCTGGTGGCTCTGAGGCAGGTGCCTGGTGGTGGCTCAGCAGAGACCTCCATGGCTTGCCATACCTGAGCATGACTGTGGCCCAAAGAGAAAGCTGAAGGGCTGGGCCTTGGGCCTCCATTTAAGGGAGGCTGCCCCATCTATCCAGGGAGGCAGAGTAGGGGCTTACAGCCAAACCCACAAATGAAAGCTTGAAATGTGCAGTGCCAGCCTGGTATGGATGTGCGGCACCAACCTGCCACAGACCCCAGGCACACAGTTAACCCCTTGGGGTGCTCACTCTTCCCAGAAGCAGTGAGAGCTTGGGCAGGATGGGGCCCCTGACTGGGGTCTGCAGTGCTTTGGGAGCATGAATGGTCCCTGCCACAGGTGTGATTTAACCCCGCCTGCATGGGGGTTCCTGGCACTTGTTCTCCATCATGACCCCAGGGTGATCCAGTATTGAGAAAACTGGGGATTGAATGTCCTGTTGGGCAGCCGTTAGACACAAGATCCTTGCCTGGAAGAAGAGCCTGAGGATCCCGGACCTGGTATTCCCCTGCAGCTGTAAAAGCAGCTGTGCTGGAGTAGACCCAAGTCTTGTCCAGCTCCACTCTGTCTCTGAGGCATCTGCTGGTGGATGCAGAAGGGAGAGTAGGAAGAAGCACATGTGTTACTTCCCCCCCTTGCTCTGCTTCCAGCTATTTTCCATGCAGGGAATTTCCTGAGCCTGTTGTGGTTTTCCTACCTAGGGTGACTCCCAGGGGATCTCCTACAAGCACTCATGCAGGCTGCCTTTGAATCTTTCTAAACTTCTTGCTTCTGCAGCACCTTTTGGCTTCTCCTTAAGTTGCCTCCCATGCCTTTACAGCGCTCCCCTTTGAAGTGTAGTGGGGGTGCGGTGGATGTCCTGGCCTTGGCACCTATTTGAGATGTTTAAGCCAAGTATGTTGTGGCTGTTGTCTGAGAACCACTACTGAGGCTTTGCAGCAAATCCCACATGTTACTCAGGACATTGCATGTTGTTTAACCAGCTGAGCTACGAAAGCCGTCACTGAGAACATCTGAAACCGAACCTCTGCTTCCCAACTTCATGGGCAGAATGTCACTTCCCTGGAGGAGCTGCCAAAGCTGACCATACCCCTGCCCCTCTGCTGTCATTGTCTTCTCTTTGTCTACTGCAGTCAGTTCCTGTCTGAGGAGATGATAACATGAAAGGAAGTTGTATTTAGTCTGTTTTAAGCATGAATGATAACAGGTAGATTGTGCTGCACACTGGGGCAGCAGCCCGACAGTCAGAATTGCCCAAGTAACTGCTTTGCTGTCCTTTTCCTATCCCACAGGCCCCGGCAGGACCTGATGAGGCTGGGAAGGTAAGTGATGTCAGGGGCAGTGTTATGGGCTGGGGTTGTGTGTCTCATCTCCCACACATCAGCCTTTCTTATGGTCCTTTCTTTTCAAAGGAGAAGGCCTAAGGGCCGAGGTAAGAGAAGACAAGAGAGGACGAGACGTAAAGGCTGTGAACTGTAAGTGAGCATGGGCAGGTATGGGTAGTGTCTTGTGGGTTCATTTCTTTGGGATGAACAGCTTCATTAAGCCTTTGGGTCTTCACTGACACTGTAAGCAGTGAGGCTTTTGTGCAGAGCAGGCACAGGAGAAAGCAGGACAGCAGGGACAGTGAGTGGCTGTACGGAAATGGGCTCTTACTGAAGGCTCAGTAGTTTCCAGGCTCAGCTGCTCAAAGCTGGCCAGTCCCATCCAGGGTGGGGATGGATGGATAGATGGATGGATGGATGGATGGAGTTACTTGATGGTTTGTGCCTCTATCGCTATCACAGACCACACTGGATTTCCTGGATCCATGAATTTCCAGTTTTAGCCTCATCCTGCTGTCAGCTGTGTCCTTCCTGCTGTCCTTGGCTGGTCATTGTTTGGGTTACCCTACCCTTTCCCTCCTTACATTTAGCTGACTCTTCAAACTGCTTGCTGTAACAACGCAGGCTGAACTCTCACTGCATGCATTTTTTGGGTATGATGCCTATGGATGGCACTTCCATGATGTATTTCCCTGTTTTTTCTGAAGCCTGCTGCTCAGGGCTCAGCCAGCACCTACGGCCCTATTCCCCTTGCTCTTACCTGCTAAGGGGCTGTCTGTGGTCCCTAGCGCTTTGGTTCGGTGCAGGAGGTGCTCAGCACAGAAAAGGGGGAACCTGGGGCACAGTGGGTGAGCCTGGAGGTCCTGGTGTCCCTCAATCCCAGCAGTGCTCACCCATGCCATGCTCTCTTTGCAGATGTGGCACACCACGCAGGTAGCCTCCACTCTGCCGCTGGCCTTGCTCCTGCTGCTTGGGTTTGAGCCAGCAGTGTCTTCCCCTGGCATGAGGAACTTGTGGAGCTGTGTCTTGTCATGCAGTGGTGGGGAGTAGGACTCCAGTAGGGAAAAGCTGACTGGACTCTTGCCTGGCCCTGGCTGGAATGCAGTCTGCAACTGAGGACTCGCTCACCCCGTCTGCATCAGCAGCAGCAGGGCAAAAGGACCTGTGACCAGGCCTGGGGCTGAAGATGAGGAGCTCAAGCAGCATCTTGGTGTTTGAGGGCATCCTGCGGGTGATGAGGAGCAGAGCTGGTGGATGTGCTGCTGGAGCTGGCTGAGGACAGCATCATGGGAATGGGTGGAGGAGGCTTGGAGGGCTGCAGCTGCAGAACTGCTCTGTCCTGCCAGTGCCCTGCAGCTGGGGAGGAAGGAAACCCGGGGCAGGCAAAGCTGCAGGGCTGCGTCCGTCTGAGCCTTGGCATGGGGCAGCTCAGGAGGGTGCCTGGAAAGCCCTCTTGGAGGGGAAGGAGTGGGAATTGGGGTTGCCAGGGCTCCTCACATACTTGCAGCCACATCCCAGCCTTGCCCTGCTCAATAAAACCTGGTAGGCGGATGCAGGTGCTGGAAGTGTGAGTGCTCCTGTCTGCTTCCCAGCAACTGCAGGCAGGGCTCTTCCCATGAGCTCTGTCCCAGGCTGGAGGGGGTGCAGTCCTGCCACAGCCCAGCACTTGTCGCCAGCAGCAACTTCTGCAGCATCCAAGAGGCTGCCCTTGTTGGAGATGAGCAAGCAGGGGGTCAGGACCAGGCTGCTTCCCAGACTGGGGGCTACCCATGTGCTGGAGCTCAGGTGGGTACTGGGAGACCCTTGGGGGAAATGCCCTTCTCCACCGCAATGTAGCATGGAGGTAGTACCTCTTATCCACCATCCCTCACTGCTCGCTGTCCTGCAGCTTTCCTTCTCCCTTGTTGGGCTAATGGAAGGTTAGGGAAGGGGGTGTAGGCTGCCTATGGACCTTTCCGCACAAGAAACATCCTGCCAGGACTCATTCACTTGGCCGGGGGGGCAAGGATCATTCTGCAGTGTGGAGGGGGCTGCTGGCCCTCACTGAGGTGGCTGTGGCTGCTGCTGTTTCCTGCTTTTCCCCCTCTGCCTAGGTCTGTCCAGCCCCTGTTTCTGTGTGCCTCATGCAGTGCCCCTGGGGATCCTCTTATCCCCTTTCCTGTTCCTGCTACAGGGGTGCTGGGGCTGACTGCCAAACGCATCCTGTGGTGCTCCCTGCAAGCTGCACCTGGAGGAGTGCACATAGCTGCAAACCCTAAGGGTGAGCTGGACACAAACATGCTTGTGGGGCACCCCTAGCATGGGGTTAAAACAAAATAGAAGGTTATTATTGAAAGCTTCAAGCGGAAGGCAGGAGGGCAAGATGTGCAAAGGCTTCGACATTACCATCAAACAAGGTGACCCATGGTCTATCCTGCACTGAGGAACAAGGGAGCCTGATTCAGCAGGTGTTGGTATGCAAGGCAGCTCTTCCCTGCTTCTGACACAGCAGCCTGTGGTCAGGGCAGGCTTCCTTGAGCTGTAATGCTGGTGCTGCTTGTGGCTGGCACAGGGACATGGGGTCTGGGGCAGTGATACATTGGGAGGAAAAGGTGAGTGTTGAGGTGATGTGAACCTCTGTGCTGCCATCATGCATGAACTGGGTAAGCTGTGCCCTTGCAGATGGATATATCTTCCAGGAAGCTTCTCCTTGGCTGCTCATGGATGAGGGGAACTTGCTGGTCCCCTTCCTATGCCATTTGGGGGCTGTGTGGGCCATGTGGCACCCAGCTACAGTGGCCTGTCCTGGTCCGTGCAGGCTCTCCGCACACTCACATGCTGTTTCAGCCTTGCTGGTTGCGCTTTGAGGCTAAGGAGAAGTGTGTGCAGCACTTGAGGGATGTACATGATGGTTTCTGCATTGTTTTTAACAGTAAAAGTTTTACCACGGTAGTATTAAACCTTTAAAAAGGAAGTTACATAAACTTGAGGATGTTAATTAATAAAAGTAAGTTTGTCAAGAGTAGTGATTAAGGTTAAAAAATAATTCAAATGAACTCCTGCCCAGCGGCTTTCCCCAACAGTTTCTGGTGGCAGGCATCATCTCTTTGGCTGCTGCTTGGCAATGAGCATTTTCAGGCATGGAGTGCTGGAGTGCACACCAAGGACCTGGCTACCTGGGAGGGATGTGGCTGTCCTGCTGCAGCAGTGATGAAAGGATCAGCTCTGGCAGGGCAGGGGAAGTTACCACCAGCATGGGAGGTTTGGGAGCTGCATCTCCAGGTGTCAGGGCTACCTCCAGCTCCAAGGGGTGTTTCATTGTGGCTTCACTGGCAAGCGAAGGCCTCTGCATGTCCCTGACAGAGGGGAGAGGGCTGGCACCCTCCTTGTCCCAGGGACTTCCAGCCAGACATTGCAACCATTGGTGGCATGAGAGTCAGGTTGAGGACCTGCTGCTCTGAGGAGCAGAATGGGGCTCCTGGCCCTTGAGTCTTGTGGCCACCACCCATTCACCCTCTTGAGGGGACCAGGAACTGTCTGCCTGTCCCTGCTCTGTGCTGCTTTGACCTGCTGGTCACACTTCTTTTGATGCAGCCCAGCATACAGTTGGCTTTCTGGGCTATGAGGGCACATTGCCAGCTCATGTTGAGTTTCTCATCAGCAATATCCCCAAATCCCTCTCCTCAGGGCTGCTCTCAATCCATTCCCAGTCCCAGGTGCAGGATCTTGCGGTTGGCCTTGTTGGATTTCATGAGGTTCACATGGTCCTACCAGCCTGTCAACATCCTTCTCTTTGGCATTCTTTCCCTCCAGTGTGTCAACTGCGCCACACAATTCTATGTCATTGGCAAACCTGTTGATGGTGCACTCAGTCCCACTGTCTGTGTTGCTGACAAGCAGCGCTGGTCCCAATACCGACCTCAGAGGAACACCACCCGTCACTGATCACTCAGACATTAGTGCATTTGTGCTGATGCTCCCCCCTCTATAGATCTGAAATAAGTTTGTAAAACTGAATGGGCCTGCAGGAGTTGGTACAAGGGACAGCCAAGAGCCCAGGGCTTTGGAACAATGACACCCACTTGCATGATGCAGGTCAGGAAGAATCACCGCTGCCCTAGGATGCGAAAGGGCAGGTCAGTAGGGAGCTGCTGAAACAGGCACACCAGGTAAAGGCAAAGGCTATTTAAAGCGGAACTAATTAAGTGTCACGGGAGGAAGGGAACACTGTGGCAAAGGCAGTGCTGAATGAACCACGAGAGCTTTGTTAATTAAGGACAATTACCGGTGAATAACGATGGCAATGGAGCAAGCGGAGCGGCGGCGCTCACCGCGCCTCAACAGAACGGCGAGGACCCGGCCTCGGGGCGGTGGCAGCGGGACCCCGCCCCGGTCCGGGACCCCCGGTGCAGCGCCGGGAGGGTGGGGGGTGATGACCTCATCCGCAGCGAATCAGCGATGTCCCGGGGGCGTGGCCCCGCCCGCCCCTCCCGCCGGAGGATGCTGCCGGTCCCTGTCTCCGGTGCGGGATCATGAGCCGGGCGGAGGCCGAGCCCTGCTCCCGGGCGCTGGCGCAGGCCCGCGTCTACCTGGGGCAGCTGCGGAGCCGCGTCTCGCCGGCGGGCACCGAGGGCGGCGGGCGCCGGGATTACCTGGTGGAGGCGGCGCGGCAGCTGCGGCTGGCGCTGGAGCGGGACGTCAGTGAGGACTACGAGGAGGCCTTCAACCACTACCAGAACGGAGTGGACGTGCTGCTCCGCGGCGTGCAGGGTGCGTGAGGCCTCCCCGGAGGGGAACCGGGGCGTCCATCCGGGGAGAGCAGCGAGGGACCGGGGCATCCCTCCCGGGGGTGCAGCCAGGCAGCCAGTGATCCCTACTGGGAGAAGGCTGAGGGGATCATGGCATTTCTCCGGGGAATGTGCCAATGGGACCAGGGCATCCTTCCGGGGAGCGTGACCACTGGGGATTCCCTCTGGGGAGCGTGGCCAGGGGACCGGGGCACACCTCTGGGGAGCATGCAGCCTCTCATGTGCCCTCCTGCACTGACCACAGTTGACCCCAACAAGGAGCGCCGGGAGGCCGTGAAGAGGAAGATCACACAGTACCTGAGGCGCGCAGAGGAAATCTTCAACTGCCACCTCCAGCGGGCTGCAGAGGGCAGCAACCCCACTGCCACGGTGAGGGGCTGGCGGGGGGTGGGATGGCAGCGGATCTGTGGCACTGGGACACCTGGAACACACACAGAAACATAAAGCAGCCCAGTGAGCCTCTCTGACTGCCTCTGCCAGATGCCACCGTTAAGTGGTGTAGATAAAATGGCAGACACATCAGCTGCAGCGTCCTGGCATGCTGGTGGCTGTGAGGGAACTGACAGCCCTTCACCCTGCCTGGGTCAAAGAGCTGAGGTGGGCCCAGCTTGTGTGGGTGCACCCAGGACCCTTGCTCCCTGAGGTGTGTATGTTTAGCTTGCTGCCACCATAATGAAAATGGCCTTTTTTGGTTGGACTGAAGCTGCTGGAGGGAACCACCTTGTAACATGTTAGGGATATTGTCTTGCCCATCACTGTTCCCTTCTGGATGGAAACTAAAGAGGGCTCTCGCTGCATGGAGGAGGCGGTTAATGAAAAGAGAGGGCAGCGAGGCAGGTAGAGTTGGGGCCTCGTGAGAAGGACAAGGGGAGAAAGGTAACTTTCTTCCATATCCACACAGATCCCCTTAGTGCCGAAGCAGTCCCTGTCCAGGTCCAAATTTTGGAGTGATTTTACATCTGCTGCAGCTGCAAGCTTTCCCTGGAAACTTCAGAAATCCAGGAGCAGGCCAGGAAAATGGTCCAGCTGATATTAGGAATCAACCACTGCCATGGGAGTGTTGCCTCTGGATGTTGACCAGCCTGGCAGTATTGCTGCCTTCCCTGGAAAATGCCAGGACTTCCACTACCCGCTGCCATGGACAGTAACATTTCTAGGTCCCTCATGCTCTTCTCTCACTGCCTGCAGGGTTACAGCAGCCTGCGCTTCCGGCCCATCAGGACGCTGAGCTCGGCAGTGGAGAACCTGAGACGGTGCAAGGTTGTGGGAGTGATCGATAAGGTAATGGCTCAACTTGGAACTGGGGGGTGAGGCTGGGGCTGCACCAA
This sequence comes from Psilopsiagon aymara, assembly GCA_024733675.1. NCBI lineage: Eukaryota > Metazoa > Chordata > Aves > Psittaciformes > Psittacidae > Psilopsiagon > Psilopsiagon aymara. The sequence goes on along the minus strand of JANRGW010031008.1, from coordinate 31,083 downwards.
AGGGTGAGCTGGATAGTCCTGGCAGCTGGGATGGGGGTGCTGGGACTCTGCACACAAGCCAAGGAGCAGGAGGGTATACATCCACTAAGGAATATTGGCAGGCAAGGATGCAAGACCCTTTAGGAGTTAGCTGGAAAATCTGTCAATGCCCCCATTGCTTTTGCTTACCAGAGCTACCAAGATATTTACAAGGAGATTGATGCACCCAGTTCTTTCCTATTTATGGAATTGTGCTTGATGCCTACGTACTGCACTGGTGGACTCCTATGGATAATTTAGACTTCCACAAAAGACAAGCTACCTGCATGAATAAACTAATTAGTAGCTCATGGTCTTGGAGCAAAGATGACAGGCTTACCGTCTCCGTACACACACTGGCACACTGCTCTCCTCTGCATTCACACATCTCAGTTTGTGAGGGCTGATGTGGTCCTCCTGTCCTGTCCTGTCCTGTCCTGCCCTGCCCAGGCTGGGGTGGGTGGCTCAGCACACCCCACAGAGCCCAGCAGGAGCAGCATGAAGCCCTCCTTTGTGAAGGAAGCAAAAGTGGTATGGGAGCCACCTCTTGGTTTTATTAACTTTCTACTCCCTGGCTGCATGGCTGCCTCATTGCTAACAACCTGTGGTTTGTCCTTCAAGAATAGGGGTTTGAGCACCCCAAACTCCTCTAGCTGGGTGGGAGTTTGTTTCTGTTCCACAGCTGAGTCCCTTGGGCCATTCCTGTAGGAAGGGGTGGGAGCAGTCACTGTTTCTGATCATCATTGTATATACCACTCCCAGGTGCAGGTTGTTCAGGACTCTGCCACTGGTGCGACCTTTATACTTAAGGTGGGTGCTTTCAGTTTCATCTGCCTGCTTCTCCCTGTCCTGCCAGAGCCTCCTTGCCCAAGCAGGTGCCTGGGGCAGGTGGGAGGACTAAAAAATAGCAGCTCAGAGAGGTGGTGGAGGAAGTTCATGTTCATAAAGCTTCCATAAGGGAAGCGGTTCTCCTCAGCCATCTATTTCTCTGTCTTGTAATGCTGTCAGCCAAGCCTTATGACCATGTGAATCTGGGCCAATCCCTGAAACAGATCATGGGTGAGGTGGGCAAGGTGTGCTTAGTACAAGTTATAGGGCATGCTAAATTTTTGGCTAGCTTCCTGCCCTGCCATGTGCTAGGTTGTAGGGAGGCCCTACCATGCTGTAACACCCATCTCTTTGTACCTCCTCAGAGCCTCTCCAAATCCCATGTTGAGACCCGTCAGCGACAGACCATCATCCCTCACGGGGTCCCTTTCATGGTCAAGCTGCTGTGCTACTCTGTGAGTGAGGACTCCATCTTCCTCCACCTGGAGCATGTGCAGGGTGAGTGGGGACAGCATTGCTTTCCATCTGTGGAGCATCCTGCTCTTATCCCCAACCTCCTTTTCTTTAAAATCACAAATATATTTCTCCTGCTGCTTTGGGGCTGGTTTTTATAGTGACAGCACAAGCTGTCTTCTTCATAGATAGGTGGTAGATATTGGGGCTTGGAGACTTTGGGAAAGGAGCTGATCTGCTGTACTGGGGACTCTGGGGGTTTGGTAAGAGCTGACTCGGGAACTGAACTAGAAATGGGCCTGTAGAGCTACAAGGAGAAAGGGGGTGTGTGCGTTATATGGAAACTAGCCTTAAGGACAACTGAATCCTATGGGAGGGAATGGTCACATCTTGAGGTAAAGGGGCTCGTGGGGACCAGAGTACTGGAAGGAAACGCTTCTTCATTTTACTGCCATTGTTTGACCATGACAGGAGGGTGATAGAGGAGAACCAAGTGAGGTGGTTCATCAGGATGTCGTAACAAAACAACCTTTTGCTAAGAGCTTCATAAAACTTTTTTGTTTTGTTATAAAAGAAGAGGTTGCACTGGATTTTGAGTTTACACCAAAGAGACGAAATGGAGAACTGGGGCATAAAGGGGTTCTGGTACAACATGGAGGTAAACTTAAGGCTTGTCCCAGGTCCTGGTAAAGAAGTTTGACAATGTGGTTTGTCCCAAGGAGCTTGTTCACTCTCTGCTGGTTCAGTGGATGCGTAGGGAGCAGCAGCTGCAGTCCAGCAATGACAAATGCAGGCTGATGTGCTGCAGAACAGCCTCAATCCTTGTGCATTGCTGTAGGATGAATTCGCAGCCAGCAGCTGAGTGTAGTGAGGCTGGGAAGCCTTGGCACTGTGCTGTGGGCTCAGGAATCGCTGCTCTGGCTCATGACTGACCCATGGGCTCTGGGCCCTGTGGTGGGAGGTCTCTGGCATTTCTGTCACAGAGGAGGAAAGTGGGAATGGCAGTGGGGTCAAGGGCATGTATGAACATGTGGAAGTGGTAGTGCTGGGATCGAGGAGACTGTGCAGGACGCGGAGCACAGCTGCTAAAGGAGGGGGTAGTGGTGTGCTAGGTCCCGGGGAGGTTGGGCATGGTGCTCATATATTCTACTTGGACTTGAGCATTGCTGCAGGATTGATTAATGATGCTTGACCATGTCCCCAGTGTGTGAGCCTTGTCCTGTCCCTGAATGGACTGTGTCCGCAGAGGGGGAACCAGGGATGCTTTCTGCCTGTTACTTGCTCTTCTCTCTGCTTTCCAGGAGAGACACTGTGGTCCCACCTCCTCTCCAAGTACCGTGTCCAGCAGGGCTCTGCAGATTCAAGCACTGTTCAAGCCCTCCAGGACCTCGGCAGGGAGGACAGCGTGGGAAGGTCCCAGGGCAGCAGCCAAGTCCCCATCTTCTCTGCTCGGACAGGCAGTAGCTTCCCAGGCTCCACAGCCCACCGAGTACTGGGAAACACTGACGCCTCGCCCCCTCGGGAGCAGACTCCCACCCCCATGGACCGTGCTCCGGCAGCAGCAGCCAAAGGCCCCGGCCACCTCAGCAGCCAGGGCCTGGTCGTCTACCCCTGGGAGGCTCTAACCGGCGGTGTGCTGGAGAGAGCGGCCTCCCCGCCGGACCCCAGGCTCCCTCAGCCTGCACCCAGCACTGTGAGGGGGGCCCAGCCGCCGCCTCAGCAAGCGCCTGCGGGCCCTGGGGCTCGGTCCCTCCTGACCTCGGGTCAGAGGCAGCTCCGTGCAGGATTCGCTCCGCCCAGCTCCATCCAGCTCCGCGGGCCTGGCCCAGTGGCACGGGAGGCCTCGCGGGGAGCGCACGGAGGGCTGGGCCGGCAGCCGCCATCAGAACAGCGCGCGGCCCCGGCTTCCCGCGGGCAGGGGCGCAGGGCATGGGCCGTGCGGGAGGAGCAGGCGCGGCTCTGGGCGGCGGAGCTGCTGCTGGCGCTGGAGGGGCTCCACCAGCAGGGGGTGCTGTGCCGCGACCTCAACCCCCGCAACCTGCTGCTGGACGCGGCCGGTGCGTGGTGCCGGGCTGCGGCCGGGGGAAGGAGCTTGGCTGCCCCGCCGGGAGGATGGCGCCTGCTCCTTTTCCGGGAGACATGGGCTTCCTTGAGTTTGCTTGGGGGGGGGGGGAGGTTTGAGTGTTTCTGAGCCTGGAAATGCGATCTTGGGTGGGATTTCCAAGCCGTTACAAGACTTGGCTCTGCAGCGGGAGAATCAGGGGCCATAACCACAGGAATGCATTGCCCCTGTGCACAATTAGGGGCTGGCTGCTGGGAAATCCCAGCGCGGGCAGGATAGATGAGATCAGCTGAACTGTGCCTGAGGTTAGTGGGACTGCAGTTCGCCCCTGCTTGTACTTATGATGGGGTGTTCTGGAGCTGTCTCATCACTGGGAGCCATGGGTACCACTGTCAGGGCAAGTTCCTGCTCAGCTGGGAACATCTGGGGCAGACTGCAGAGGCACAGATTGCTTGGGAAAAGAAAAATGCAGGAAGCTTTGTAAGGGGCAAGTTATCCCCTCACCCCCTTAAGAGATGATTCTTCCCTCACTACAGCCTGTACTGAGGTGTGTGAGCTTGCTTGAGTCCAGGGGACATGCAGTGCCAGGAGATGCACGGTGCCTCTGTGTTCAGGGCACAGCAGGGGCCTTGGCTGTTCCCAGTTGCTGCGATGGGGCTTGGCTTTGTGCTCCAACCAAAGTCCCTGGCTTTGTGCTAATCACCCTGCTTCGCCTCTGGTGCTGCCTTGCAGGTCACATCCGTCTCACCTTCTTCGGCCAGTGGGCAGAGGTGGAGCCCCAGTGCTGCAGCCAGGCTCAGGAACAGCTGTACAGTGCCCCAGGTAAGGGCAGCAGGAGGTGCCCTGCGCAATGCAGCCACTGGTGCTCCCTGCCTCCAGCTCTAACGCCTCTCTGGCTCTTTCTGCAGAAGTTGGGGGGATTGCAGAGCCCACGGAAGCAGCTGACTGCTGGAGCTTTGGCTCTCTCTTGTATGAGTTGCTGACAGGAGTGGTAAGAGGCAGAGGAGCTGTGCAAGGAGATGGGAGGAGAAGGTGATGCTATAGCTCAAGGGCTCCCTGCCATGCAGGCCCTCGGAGGGTGCCAGGTTGCTTCAGGCATGAGATTCCAAGTGCCTGTGCCTGGTCTCGGGGTGTTCAGGGCCCTGGGTTTTAAATCCTGCTGTGTAGGACTGGGGACGCATGGCCATGAGGGTGCTCCTGCCCTCCTCAGTGCCTCTGCTCACATCACCCTCTGCTTCCTGCAGCCGCTGTCCCAAAACCACCCTTCAGGGATTCAACCTCACACCCAGCTGCATGTGCCGGAGGGGCTCAGTCTGGCTGCTACCTCACTGCTCACCGAGGTGAAGGGCTTGAGTGGCTGGGAGGGGGGACAGGGCTACCCGCTAGTGTCCAACCTGGGTCGCTTTTCCAGAGTTCCCTCTCTCCTCATCCTGCTGTCCCATCCTCTTTCTCCGCAGCTCCTGCAGTACAACCCAAAGCAGCGCCTGGGCTCTGGAGGAGGTGGCATGGCAAAGCTGAAGTCCCACTCCTTCTTCAGCACCGTCATGTGGAACAAGCTGGTGGGCTAGGCAGGCTGTCCCTCCTGTGGAGAGCTGCACAGAGCCACTGTCCCTGGTGGCACGGGGAGCTCTGCCTACAGCGTCTGCCCTGGGGAGGGCTACACATAAGGTTTTGCAACCTTATGTGTTCTTTTGTCTCTGCCTGTGTTTGTTGGTGTCTCCAAGAGGAGGCTGTGGTCTGGGCCCGGCTGTCTTCTCCTCTAGGTCCTCTCTGGTGGAAAAGGGAGCCCAGGTGCCCACCCCTGGAGAAAGGCCATGTGCCCTTTCTGGGGTGCCCCTTGCTCATCTTAGCACCGTGCCCAGGGCTCCTCACTACAGTTTTTATCTATGCTCCTACCACAGCGACCCCCCCGCCCCTTGCCCTGTTATATTTTGTGGCTTCCAAGTGCATCACCTCTGGGCTCCGCTGGCTGGAGCCCAAGCCCGGGACCTGTCCATCCCTGGTGCCTGACTGCATGTGCGTGTGGGTAATGCCTGCTGTGGGGTGAGGTGGGAAGAGCCTCTGCACTTCCACAACCCTCTGAGGAAAATAAACCACTTGTTATTGCTTGCAGAAGTGTCCTTTTGTTCTGACCTGGATGAGCCAGGCCTGGGCCCAGTGTGCTGAGTGAGGGAGAGCCCCAGATCTATTCGCAAACCTGTTTTGAGCCCTGGGTTGGTGCTGCCCACAGGCTGTCAGCACCCTGCAGCCACAATGCAGAAGATGGCACCAAGTGCCTGGCCAGCTCCCCTCGTGCCCCTCCCTGCCCCATGGTCTCTGGGGTCTGCACAGCCATGCAGCTGCAGCTTGGAGCTGGGAAAAAGGCGCAGAGTACATGTGTCTTCTTCCACCCTTGATTTTTGTCATCATCACCCATGCTAGCTCCAGCTAGCACTTGTGCCCAAGTGCTCCTCTCTGCTGGCAGGACAGCATTCCTACTGCCCTCCTTACTGTGCATTCAGAGTGGTCAGCCATGTGATGGTTTAAAGGGAGGATGAACTGTTGAGAGGCAGCACAGATGGAAGGAAGATAAGAGTAAATACAAACTGCGATAGAAGCAGCAGCATGAACAACAGGTGTCTGCTAACAGCCCAAAGCAGGGGTACTGTCTCATCAGTGCAAGTCAAAACTGCAGGCTGAAGGATGAGCTAGCAACGGCAGTGGTGTAGTTCTGCCCCTCCCAGCACTCACTCATGCCCAGTAAGTGGTGAGGAATATTGTAATTCACTGGTGCCAGCAACAGTAAGGAATTACTGGCACCAGTGAAACTCTTCTGTGGCTGTCTGATTCCACCACCTGCTTGCCACAACCACCAGCAGAACCACTCTGCTCCTGCCTGACTCAGCCCGGCTCTCAAACAGCAGCAGGAGCGCTTGTCCACCAGAGGGAAGCAGAGCCCGGGCAAAACTCATCTCCACCCAGCAAAGGCAGGGGACACCTCGAGGGATGCGCAGAAGCAAGAGGGCTAACCGGGAAGCTGAGCACTTATGCCAGAGCAGGAGCAGCTAAGCCTGGGGCCTCTCCTCTCTAGTGCAGCATGCAGTGGCCAAACCCTCGAGCAGCAGACCTGCACCGTCGGCCACCAGCTGCCTCATCCTGTGATTCAGGGGAGGTTCAGCAGGAGAAGCCGCACCCGGCTCCTCGCAACACAGTGCAATCAGTGTCAACCAGAAAGGCCAAAACCAATGAAGCTCCAAGCATGGCAGCTGCATGACCCTCCTACAGCAAGCCAGCCCCAACACTGCAGAGTAAATAAAGCTGTTCGTTAGGCTGCATCATTTTAAGAGCTCGACTGTACATTCAATCCCTGGGTAGTTTAAAGACCTCATTTATTGCAGCTCCAGACAGAATACAGGCATTACCCTTCCCCAGGCTCATGTGCAAAGTCAAAATGGGCCCTCTGTACTCTAAACCAGCATCGAGGGCTGGCTGTTAGCAGTGCTCTTAATCACTCCATTAATTCATGCAACAGCATCTAGGGTCTTTGTACTTCCTTCTCAGCACAGGGAAGGGTTTTTCCTCTCCCCCCAACCTTCTACTTCAACCAGGGACAATCAGAGAAAAGCTGGCTCCACACAGTTTTGTCCATAGCTGCCAGGAAGATGCAGGAACCAGTCCTAAGCACTGCTCCCCCCTTGGCCAGCTTGCCAGCTCTGAGTGCAATCTTTTTCTGTTACAAGGGGCTGCGTTCTTCACTCGTAGCCAGGAAGGGCAAACCACCCTCCGAAGTTCATGTCAGAGCTGGAAAACCCCTGCTATGATCCAGGAACAATTTCATACTGTTCCAACAGGGACAGCTCCTTGGGGAAACACTCTCAGCACCACAGACAGCTTTTGCTTTACAGTTCTTTGATCTTCCCTCCTTCCTCCCTGCAACCCAAACAGCCTTTTTCACCACCTGCATGATTTACAACTCTCCCCTGTTGTAGCAGGGGAAAAAACAACCTGGCTCCACACCTGCACTTTAGAGAGCCTGTCCCAGGTCTCCCTCTTGGCCACCATGCTATTTAGCAAACACTGTGATTTCCTAACCATCTGTAACAGTTTTAGGGCTAGAGCAAGAAAAGGATGATTTCCAGCCCTGAAAACCTCATCTATGCTGGGAAGAGCCAATTCTGTGCCAAAGAGGGTTTGAGGACAGTAGAGTTCACAGCCAGAGAAGCCTCAATTTAGTACCACTAGTGATGGGCCCAGCTCCCATTTCCTCTTTTCGCAAACCCCCAGGTAACAGGCTTCTTACACCACACTAGTGATGCAGCTGATGCCCAAGTCCTCACCCAGGAGCTGCTGCTCACACCCCCCCCCCCCAAACACACCCCACCTCGCAGTCATTGCCCAGTTTTATTTCATTTAAAATCCACTTTGTTAAATATTTTAGTTACAAGTTCTGTGTAGAGGGTAAGAGTAATAGACTCTGCAGGCACTAGCAACCCCCTCACTCCCCCATACATGTGCGCTATCAGATTAAGGACTGCCCCCCTCCCCCCAAACCAGCATCCTCGGGCTGGGATATACATTACAGTTAAAGCCCTGGCGCTCCCCAGCGCTCTCTGTGCTGGTAGCAGGCCAAGCCCTCACACGCAGGAAGCCAGCAGTCGGATCCACCATCAGTAAGCTGTGATTCAAGGACAGCTGCTGGGGGCTGGTTCTTACCCCCGTGTCAGGCATGTAATGGTGAAAGGGTTGTCCCCCCCGAGGGAACAGTGCTACCTCCACAGAGGTCATGGGCTCTGCCCACCTGGACATGAACATTCACGCTACAGTGACTGGGCTGGAGAGAGACAATCAATCTCCAAGGGAAAGCAGGGGAGCTGCCACCACTGAGTGCCTGCCTGCAGAGGGCACTGCCAGAGGCATGACACCTACCTCAAGACGGGCTCTGAACAAAACCTCTGCTGCAGGCAGCCTGCAGGTCCCCAGACTGCCCTTGCAAGGCAGATGAGTGTGAAATACTTTAAAGCCAAACAGGGACATAAGATTAGCCTTTCCTCTCCTCTCCCTCCCAGGAACCTCAGTGCTAGGAAATAAAGCTGAACCCACCTTGGAGTGGCAGGGAAGGGTACCCTAGCACAGCAGCAGCAAGCAGTTTCCAGTGGTATAGGACAAGCTAGAGGTGAGAGTTTGGTGCTGTGAGGGAGAGGATGCCATACAGACAGCTCTGGAAAGGCAGTGCCAAACAGTGGTCGGCTCACTGCATAGCAACCCTCGTGAGAAAATGAACCTTTGTTAAACAGAATAGGAAAGGAGGTAGGAGCTATCCCCACAATTCCCTCTGGGACAGCTCCGAACACAGCTGAGGGAGGGAGACTGGAATGACCCCTGCCATTTCCTGAATGCCCTGCATTGGCCCTGCTGGTGCTGCGGCCCTGCTCTGGGTGGGTTGTGTGGGGGTGAGGCTGCTCTACAGGTCGAGCAGTAGCACGCGGGGATCCTCCACCGCTGCCTTGATCTTGCGCAGGAAAGTCACTGCCTCTCTGCCGTCGATCAGCCGGTGATCGTATGTCAGCGCCACGTACATCATGGGCCGCACCTCGATCTGAAAGGGATGAATTAGACTTCAGTGAGCTCAGTCCTACCACAGGCATGATGCCCTCCACAGGCTTTTTCCTACCCCGAATCCAGGGCTCAGACCCTCCTGGATGTGTCCTGCTTGGCAGGATTACCTATCCACTCACTCACCCAGGCACTGACCATCACCCAGGCCGGGTCCACAGCATTCAAGACTAGGTCCCTTTCTCGAGCTGTTCCCTGTCACAAAGGCTACACCCTCCTCCTCACACCTAAGCAGATTATCCAGTTCTCCCCGTCACAGACAGGACAAGCACACCCTGCACACCTCAGGCAAGTACTGATGCCAGCAAAGCTGCCCTACATCCATTAGTCTCTGCTCCTCATTCACAGTAAAGCCTTTTAGAAGTTGACACCAGCTCCCTAGAAAAAGCATGGTGGGCTACAGTCCTTATCCCAGAGCCTTCTCCTCTGTTCACTGACACCTCCTGTGCAGCTCCACCTACCTTGCCTCCCACAGCCACAGGCCTGTCGAAGATGGCATGCATGCCTAATATGGCAGACTGGGGTGGGTTAATGATAGGTGTCCCAAAGAGTGACCCAAAAACCCCTCCGTTGCTGATTGTGAAAGTGCCACCATCCATGTCTTCAATGGCCAGCTCATTCTTCCGTGCCTAGAAGAAAAAGTAAGGTCTCAGCCACACAAATCACAGAAGGCAAAGCATGAGGGTTTGGACATTTACTCTCTCTAGGAATAAATGCTGATGGCAAGAGCATCACATATTGATCTGTTCAGCTGAAAACTAGAACCATTACTTGAAAATGCATCCTGTTGTTAGGTCTGAGTATTTACTGGCTTTGAGGAAGGATTCTCTCCTTCCAGCTCTTGCTTTTGCAGGAGACACAGACTTCCACCCCAGGGCAGTTCAGCCATGGCCTCTAAAGACAGAGATGAAGACGCTAATGCATAGTTTGCGGTCTTTTGGAAGGGCAACAAGTAAATACACCTGTCCTGTAAGGCATGGGCACAGCTACAGATGTAACTGGATCACTCCCCACCGCACAAGTCAGTGTGTCAGAGGTCAGATATCACGACAACAGAGGGACCAAATCAATTCATGCCTATCCAGCACCTCTAACTCTTCCCACTCCTCTCCACCCTTTTCAGAAAAAGCTCCAACTTTCCTTACCTTCTCCCCCAGCTCGTAGATAGCACGCTCAATGTCAGCATAGTTCATGTTTTCTACATTCCTAACCACAGGGACCACAAGACCCTACGGAGAAGCAAAGTGCATGATCAGCTAATCTACTGTGGTGTCACACAGACAACTGCTCCGGGCAGGAGCCTGGCCTCAGCCCAGCAGCATTCCTGCCTTCTCCTCAGCACACAACAGGTAGTTGGCAGAGCTGCCTTGCACCCTGGCAGCTGGCAGGGAAGCTGGGCATGACACACACCAACGGCTGACTCCATAAATGAGACCTCATCTTTGCCTTGTAAGCCTGTCCCATAAAGTCAACCAGGTCTGGATCCAGCTCCATGCCCATAAAGGCAGGTGAGGCTTTGGGCAGAATTCAGCTGCCACCTCTGTCTCTGTGAGAAGAGTGGAATACCCCTTTATGCTGGTACTTCTCTAGACTTCGGGAGCAGTGACAGTTTCAGTCTCCAAACCTCTGCCTCACAACAGAACTTACTAATTCAGTATCTGCATCTCCATCCCATACTCTGCCTGGACAGGAGCATCTCTGAATCAGCAATTGCAGTTACAGAAAAGGTGGAACAGCACAGCAGCATTAGTCTTTGGACAGGACATGCAAAGCTTTTATTATCTATTTCACATCCTCATGGGTCCATGAAAAAAACCCATTTTCCCTAACTTGGCCCTACTCATTAGCAACTGAGACCTTCATTGACCTTGTAGGATATATCTCCTACTACAGTGGAAGAGTATTCTTGGTCCTCCATCTTCTCCCAAAACCCATCCACAATGTCCCAGATGTACCATTCAGAAAATCAGCCTCATCAGTAAATTTCTGCTGCAGCAGAGCTCAAACTGAATTGACTCAAACTACATGACCAACCTAGACCCGAGGCTGCAGGAAGCAAAGCCAAAGCAGCCAAGGTACCTACCCGGGGAGTTGCTACAGCAACACTGATGTCCACATAGTCCCTGTACACAATCTCTTTGGTTGTGTCATCAATCACTAGGAGAAAAAAGATGCGTCACACATGCAGTACCCAAGATCAAGGGCTCAATAGGCCAGAAGCAGCCATGAAACCGTAATTCATCTGTAGCTCTAGTTATGTTTAGCTCTAGCTAAATGTAACTCCAGAGAAGAATGAGCCCTTACTGCCTGTGGGAGAAACATCAGGACAGACAGAAAGGAAACACCATCACAGAATCCAAGAATCACCAGGGTTGGAAGGGACCTCTGACGGTCACCTTGTTCAACACCCTTGTCCAAGGCAGGGTCACCTACAGCAGGTTACACAGGAATCCATCCAGGTGGGTTCTGAATGTCTCCAGAGAGGGAGACTTCATGCCCCTATTTGGCAGTCTGTTCCAGCGCTCTGCACCCTCAGTCTCCCTCAGACATCCACTTGGTTATTCTCTTCTGGGTTGAACAAGTCCCTCGACACTCCCAGGACCCGCACTGCACCTGCAGCAGGTACCTCTCCACCAACCAGCACTCTGCCGGCTCTGCCTTCTGCAGGCTGCACATGCACAGCCCCAGCCTGACTCCAGGCAATCCCTATCTAACAGAGCCCCTCTTGGCAAGCTGTGCCTCCCCTACATAAACGGCTTCAGCAAAATCAGCCACAGCAAGTAGGACTGTCCTCCTTTTCCTGTCTATCTGACTTGCTTGTCCAAACTACTTGCCTCACCAAGGACTTGGGTACCCGCTTTCCCCCACTCTGCCATGTTCACTGGTGAGACAGGCAACTCACCTGCATTCACAACAGGCTGGTCCTGCAGAGCAAAAGCTGCAGCTTTCACAAAAGCTGACATGAAACCTAGCTTCAGGTTGTGCTTTTTCAGGAAGGGATCCCTGTGTATAGCTCTCATCTCCCGGATGTTGCTGCAAAACACACAGTAACACTGGTCAGCAGGGAGTCCAAGAAAACACTGTTCCCTTGCTCTGTAATAGATTTCAATGCCATCCCCAAGGACTGCAAACCTCCACCAACTAGCAAATCCTCAGTCTGCTGAAATATCCTTCAAGTATCATAGCTGAAGCGGGCTGAAGGTGGCTCCAAAGCCCCTGCCAAAGGATCTAACAGGAACTGGACCTGGACCACAAACTCAACAGGACAGGGTTAGCCTGCACGGCCCACACTCCCGAGCACAAAAGCAAGATGGGTCATGGCTTATTTCCTGCTTAGGCCTGATATTGTCACTGATTCTCTAGAGACACCAGAGCTGACAGCAGTGTGGCACTACAGACAGCAACTGCAGCTGTGACTGTGCAGTCCCAGAAGGGTGAAAAACCAGGAAATGCCAAGAGCAGAGAAAACACACATGGTGATCGAGGGAAAGGACTTCAGTTATCATGTCAGTCCAGCACCAGCCAGCACAATGATGCCTCCATACCCAGCTCTCTGGCTTTGGAGTTGAGTGAACATGAAAGAAATCTTCCCAGCTGCTATGGTAGTGGGTGCCAGCCCACCCACAGCCCTTAACCAGACTAATCATGTTTCCCCACAGTTTTATTTATCAGAACTGAGGCCATTTACAGAAAGTCAACCGATCTATGGCTATAAGGTCTGTCTATTCCAGGCTAGTACCAGATGCTTTGGAATTGCATGGTCCCTCCCCTCTCTAGAGACCTCGAGTCTTTGAAGAGACAATTTCAGCTAGGGGCAGGGTTCTCCATGGTCTAGAGTGCTTGTTTTCCTGCGCCTAACCTTGTTTAGGGCTAGGATTACCACCCAAAGACATTAGTGCCTCCCAAGACACAGAGACTGAGGCAATGGGGATAAGGTTTGCTACAAAACTGGCTCATTATGGCTTCCTCCTTTCAGACACTGATCCCCATGGGAAGCAGGAGGCCCCACCACAAGTCCTCACGAGTCAACCTCACAGCAATCAATCCAAACCAGATTACCAGATGCAATGAGAGCCCAAGGCCAGCGTAAAGCGACACCTCAATGAGCCTCTGAGAGGAGATAAAGCTGCAGCACTTCCCCTCCAATCAAGACTATTTTGCCAGCCTTATTGTTCTGAGACCCAAATATTTACATGTTTTGTCTTAAGGAGCAGAATAGGATTTCACAAGACAATTTGATTTGGGCACAATTTCCCCTTAATGCATTGTAACATAAGCTGCCCACCCTCCAAAGCCATTAGTGTGTTCAGTCCATGCAAGCACTTGAGACAGGAGACCCCCCACCTGCCGAGAGGGGATGGGGAAGGATGCTAGTCTGTCTGCCTCTGGAACCTGCACCATCTGACAGCAGAGGCCTCAGACCTATGTGATGCTCACCTGAAAGGCTGACAAGCCCTGGAGAATCACCCTATTGGAACATAAATATGCCCACCTCCAAAAGCAGTAATTTCATGGGGTGGCAGAAAGCAGATGCTACATCTTGCTGACTTGTAACAGCCACTACACAAGTGATACCAGTCACTCCTGCTGTTCTGTTCAACATTCACTAGTCCTTAACCAAAAAGCACATAGATAAGGAATCAGACTGCGCCTTTCACAATCAGCAGATGACTCCCAAGGAATGAAAGGCCATTAGGAAGCTATGCATCCTTCATACCACAACCCTAGCATAGACCTGATGAAGCTGGGCAGCGGTACACACCTAAGAAAGAGGTCCCAAAAGACAGGCTGTCAATCTTTCCAAAGAGAATCAGCAAGGTCTTGACTGCTAGGTAAAGATGACAGCCTACATCTATTTCTGCTCATAAAGGGAAAGGGGTCTGCTCCTCACCTCATATCAATCTCATTGAAAGTGGTCAGCATGGCACAAGTATTCTGAGCCTCCTTCAGCCGCTGAGCGATACGCTGGCGCATCCTGTTCATTTTCACCTGAAAATTAAAAAGTATAAGCATAACCTGCCTCAAGCTCATCCAAGGGGGATAATGCACAAGAAACTCAAAAGGTTCTTGTTCTTGTCGTTTTGTTGACTAGTAATAGATGCTTAGGGCCAAGGTTTTCACTCCAGGTCTCCAGGAGCATGACAGGCTGAGGAGTTGATTTCACTATGGAGCTGCCCAGCTCAACTCACAGTTCATTTGAAAAGCAGTGCCAAAATGCATCACAGTGTAACTACTTCTGACCTATATGCTCCTCAGCACCTCCAAGCACGCATGGGTTTCCAGTATGAGGCCAATGTGAGAAGAGCAAGACTGCTAGGAAAGCAGGCATGTTCTCTTAACCATGCACAAGGCAGGTGCAGCAGCCTCAGCCCTTCGCTGAGGGCTTGTGGACAGACCAACCAGATCACACCAAGCCTTCTGTGCTTGATCAGCAGGGCTCAAGACAAGACTTTTGACTCCGTCAGACTGGACCTGTCTCTTCCTCCACCCCACTAAGTGGTGCCCTCATGCAGAGAACTTCCCCATGTGTTACAGCCCCACTGAGCTGGCTGTGAACAGGTTGATATGGACACATCTGGGTAGCTCAAGGCTTATGCCAGAACAGATTGTCACCCAGCAACAGAAGCACTGGCCAGGCCACTACTCCCATAGCTTACCCTATGCTCTGATCTGGCACCTTTGCTGGGCGCTGCCTCCCCAGGAGGGGCTGCTGCGGGGGCTGCAGCCGGCTTCACCGCAGACACTGAGGGTAAAGAACACATCAGTCAAAAAGGGAAGCCAGGGCTTGATCACAAAATGCCCTGAGGTAAAAAGCCCATTTGAGCTCCTTGCTCAAGCAACACAGCGTGGAAGCAGCCTTGAATTGGGCTGGGCAGGTTCCAGGCATAGCTGAACTCTCCAAATGGAGCATGCAGGACAGCAGTGTGTGTGGGGCCTTCACCATAAATGACAGACTATTTGCTGTCCTTTAACTTTACACGCGATCCTTAAGGAAGAGAGGCTTGAAAACAGGTGCTGCCTCACCTGGTTTGCTGTCAATGGGTTGAGCTGGTGTAGGTGGCACTGGTGGCATTGTAGTGGGAATTGGTGCTGCAGCAGGGGGAGGAGCAGCCGCAGCTACAGGTTCAGGGGCTGCAGGAGGAGGGGCTGCTGCTGGTTTGGCCTTGGCAGGAGCAGCTAAAAGACAAAGAAGAACCATGGTAAGGGCAACGATGGCTTCCACTGTCAGGTGTCCCTAAGTCCAACCAACCTGATAAAAGTTAACCCTCTGGCAGAGTGCTTTACAGTTCTCAGGACTATTGAACTGACAGAGGCCACCACAAGAGGATCCCATGGTGAAAGTATTTTACTCAGACACCCTAGATCTCCTCACTGTGCAGGAAGCTGGATGCTAAAGAGAAGAGGATGGAGAAGGGAGTTACACAGAATTCTCACCTAATTTTAGCTTACAGTTGCAGACTCCTACAGAGTGAGTAAAAGGAAAGTTCCCCCTCAGAAGGACTACAATTATGCTTGGACAACAGAATAGAAGTATTTTCCAACTGCAGAGGCAGATGGAGAAAACATTTACTGTCTCTCAGGATCCCTTTAAGTGCCTTGTTTCTACCTTAAGAAAAAAGATTGGTGGAAACAGGAAGAACTGTGCAATAATTTGCATGACTCACCTCCAGTTTTCCTGAGTTTGAACAGAGGTGTCCCCCCTTCCACTTTGCCACCATCGGGTACCAGAAGGGCTTCAATCACACCAGCTGCTGGAGCTGGAACTTGCACTGATGTCTGCAAAAACAAAAACCAGTGAAATTTCCCCAACCACTGTATGGAGAACAAGTGCCCAAGAGCAGATGACAATATGTGCAGTCAAACATTTTATGTGGCACAGAGGCTCTGCCTTGCACCATTTGCACCAGTTTTCATACCCTCCACCAGAACTTTATGCCAATACATACAAGTTTTAGGAGATGGTGGCAGTGTAATGTATAGCCTGATCTTCCTGCTTCAGGGTACAATCAAGAATTGACCTGCTGTCAGCATCTTCCTGACAGCAACATCAGAAGCAGAACTTGGCAGGCAGTTTCAGCAAGAACTTCAAAGCTTAAGATTCTTCAAAGGAGCGAGTCATTTTAAGGGCTAAGTTTACAGCAATGTGAAGACATCCTATGGCTTTGCAGATTTCTCCTTTGTTTAAACACAAACAGGTTTCAAAACTTAGAGCACTAAAACTGGAAGGAGCAGGGGAACTGCAGCTCCAACAAATATCAGTACCACTGATGCTTAATCAAATGTACGAGGAAGGAAGAGTTGCCAAAGAATCCTCACTTAAGGCAAAGTCAGCTTCCATACTAGATGAGAAAAGCTTTTCTCCATGAAGGGAGCAGGAGACACAGCCAGAGCTTGCAGGCTCTAGGAGCTCTTAGCATTAGAGGAGCCATACAGAGTACCCATTATGAAAGCGGAAAAAGGTTTGGTCCAAAAGTTGTGGCTTTGAGCAACCTGGTCTAGCGGAAGGTGTCCCTGCCCACGGCAGGGGGGGGAGAACTAGATGATCGGTAAGTTTCTTTCCAACCTAAACCATTCTGTGATTCTATGAAAACTCTTACCTTGTCTGTTTCAATCTCACACACCACCTCATCTTCTGCCACTGTGTCTCCAACAGCTGAATGATAGACACAAAGACCACTGTGAGGAGGTAGTCATGCTCTGGCCATGCTCTTGATCCACAGCTATCTTCCCCACTAAACCAGACTTTTCTCACTCCAGTTCTTCATGACTTCTAAAGAAAATTCTAGCTCAAATAATCAATATACTGCATAGTCAGTTCAATTCCACTGGAGGCATCACCCTTCACCCAATATCATCCATGACAGAGAAGTACTGAGATAGTAACTTCAATCTTTACCCCTTAGGAAAACTGCCATTAACTGCTCCTTTTGTCACACACTGAAAGGCTTAAAGCAGGCTGTCAGCCAGTGAACCTAATCTGACCAGTGCAGCAGCACCAGTGCTGAGAATTTCAGAGGCAACTGCTTACCTTTCTCCCACCTGACATCTCCTTCTGTGACTGACTCTGCAAAGGCTGGTGTGTTCACCGTAACCACGTCATCCCCTGTGAGAGAGAGACAGACTTGAACGCACTCAGAGCTTAAAACTTATGCCACTGCTTCACTCATCATCAGGACTCTAGCAGATGGAGGAGGTCAACAGACCTTCTCCTTGCTTCAATACTGAATAACATTTAAACACAAGAGAAGAAACCCCCGTCTAACTGAAAGGCACACTGTGACAGGAACACCAGAAAAAAGTCTTTAGGGCCACGGAACATAAACCCTCAGCCAACCATCAAGGTGGGAGAGCAGTGGGCCTAGGACAGAAGAGCTTCAGCTGTTGCCACGACAGCAACAGGCAGCACAAGAGCCATCCCACTGACTCCTGACTTTTTACTTACTACAAACTGCAGTGGTTCTGAAGTAACGGACAGTGAAGACACTGGAGCTATTTACTCTGCAGAAAAAGAGGAAGATGTGAACACAGAAGCATGCTTCTTGGCAGGCTGCAGGCACCAAGCTCAAGCTCAGAATTTATATTTGCTGAACTGATCTGAAAGGCTGCTCAGCAGTTCTGATCTATTTGTTCCAAAGGACTCCTACTTATTGTTCAAGCTGCAACAATCCCACTATGGAAGGAAATGTTGCAGCATACCATCACTAGTGCTCTCTGAAACTCTGTGAGAACTGACATTTATGGAATTAGAATTTAGGGGAGAGAACCCAAAAGAACCCCTGTGGTTTAAACACTGACCTAGCCAGCCCACCCTATGCCCCAAACTAGCACAATAACCATTTTTTACCTCCACATCAGGGTTGTCATCTCTACAGAAGTTGCTAGATTGCTCCAAAAAAAGAGAAGGCACCATACATTGCCAATGGTAACACATCAGAGACAGCTATTTCTTTCCGTCATGTCCCTTCACAGGAAGCTGGCAATCCCAAGCATTTCAAATGATGTTTTTAATACCTACTGACAACTCGTTTGAAAACCTGAAGCAAATGTGCTTCATCATTTTCTCTAACATAGGGTACTTGGTGCAAACAGACCAGCTTTACAAGCCTTTATGGATATGCTTAAAAGTTATTTCCCCAAATACATTTTTACAAGAGCACCTCAGCAAGGCAAACCACACCATAAGAACAACAGCTCCTTGGACCACCCCACTTCTGACAGGAATCCTACCAGGAGGCCATGATAGAACAAACAAAACTTCTAGTCAGAAAATCAAAAGCGTAAAGATCCATTTATCACAAATGTCCTCATTCCTGCCCCTTCCCTGCATCAGTATCTGATCTGGTTCCAAACAAAGCTTATTTTCTTAAAGCATACTGCAGATCCTGACCTGAAAACCCCAAATTTTCTTAGGGCTAGCTCCAAGCTCCTATAATGTGCACAGGGATTTTATGAAAGCCAACCATGTTCTGCCTCCCAGCCCCCACATCTTATCAGGGCTAGAGCAGCCCCAGCCTCTCCCCATCACAGCCTTCCTGGAGATACTTACACAAGCTTCCTGCTGTTCGTGTAAGCCAGTCCCTGGCTCCCAGCCAGACCTGTGAATGAAAATGGTGTTATCCCACAAGAATGTTATCCAGCCCATGAGTGTTCTTGTCAGGTACAAGAGTGAAGAGGGCACCACTGTCCACCCTGAAAGAAGCTTGTGACTAAGTGGGCAATATAGCCACCTCAGGGCCTTCAGACCTGCCCAGAGCTTGCCAGGAACAGTAGTCTTGCCTTCATCTGGATTTACAGAGATGGAAAAAACAGTTATATCTTGGTCTCAAAGCTAATAAAGATAACTTTGGAAAGGGCAAACAAAGCAGCAGCTACTCCAGTCAAACAAACCAAGGAAACAGCTATGAAGGACTGCTAAAACCTCAGATGCTGCTGAGTTATCCTAATACAAAGGGATCCCTAATAGGAACAAAGCATCAGTCACCTATGAGGCACCCCCCAGGAAGCCTCACAGTTGCACAGAGTAAGGAGTCAAAAAAGAACTCAACATAGGGTTTAGGGCAGAGCACCAAGCCACCATCTCTTCTCTGCCCACCCCTGTCCCAAGAACTTCTTTTCCAAAACCCAGAGCAGGTACTTGCATGCACAGCTTGTTTCACACCCCCCACTGCCCCTTCCCACACTGCTCACATGCCCTGACACTGCAATTTTTATTACAAACCCATCACCTGTCCTTTATCTCTTTCAGGGCACTGAGCCGTTTTCCAGACTGATCTTGAAGAGAGTCAGCACAGCATGTGGAGAACAGTTAACCCAATCACACAGTGCCAGAAGGAAGAAGCATTTCCCCACCTGATTTTCTTAAAAAAGCTACACAATTTCGGCACCATCACCTCCTAAAGAGTTGATACTGGAGCTCTAGAAACTAGATAAGGTAAGCAGATGAAACTGGTTTCTGAAAGTGGAATCAGGAGTGAGTGATGTCATGTTATACAAACACAGTACAGCTAGGAAAGAAAAATAAGCAGAGCTCTGGGAAAATCCAGTTTAAGCACTGAAGAGGAGTTCACAGGCATACTAGATGTGACATGGCACTTCGCATTCACCCATCATTTCAAAGGAGTTTATCTGAGAGCTAGGCTCTGCAACAGTATGTGTTTCAAGCACTACAATGCTTGAAACACACTGTGCTGCTGCTGTGAAGTCTTCACCAGAGTCAAACGGATTAGGTAGCATGTACATTCAGCAAGAGAGGAACTCACATGGGAACACAGCTCATTTCACCAACTGTTTCTTCATTACATGATTGACAATCAAACCTATTACCCATTTCCATCACCAGCTCTGGTTTGTCTAGGCAGTTTGAAATGAAATAAAAGCATAAGACTCACCAGACAGAGAGCATCTTGCCAGAGTGCAGTTCCCCTGCCAGAGAGAAGAGGAACTATCAGTATCATAAAAAGACAGACCCACCCTAGAACAACTCTGGTTTTCTCACAAGACCCGGGTGAGAGACAGGTGCCACCATTCCTATGCTCCAGACTGCAGGCATTCTACTACACCAGAGAGTGCAAGAGTGGGAGATGGCGAGAGAATCTACACCCTTCTCTTTGCTTTGTCTCCCAGGATTCTTTCCTGCAGAGTGATGTTCAACCTGATGCACTTTGCTTTCATTTGTGGCTCCAGCTGTTTTGACCTTGTCATGCACATTTTCCTCTTAAAGAAGGAACAGATTTCTAAAGACCAATGCACTAAAATTTGCTATAAATGAGAGGGTCAAGGGTAGCTACTGGATAGAATGACAAAACATCTCATGATATTTGCTCCGGCAGTCATGAATGCAGCACCTGGTTTTCGTTTGTTTGTTTGTTTTAAGGCTATGGAGCCTTTGAACTCCAGAACTGCCCTGAAAGACAAAATTTATACTGCTTTCAGTGAGACAGGAATTCCACCCTCTGGCAATGTTTCACTTCATACACATGCCATTGTTGCCTGTACTCCTAGCTCAGCATAACATTCCTCAAAAGACATTTCAAGATATTCCAGTTACTTTCCCTATTGTTACGATACATTTCTCTGGCATCGAACGAGCAGATCTGGAGAACCCAAGAACTCTCTAAAAGCTATAGGAAAATAGCATAGTAACCATGAGAAAAATGCAGTTGATGGTTTGGAACAACAGCTTGGAACAGTAGCTATTCAACAGGTCAAAGTACCCTTATCCAGCAGCTAATGTAAGAGGTAAAAACATCACATCTTCAGTGTCCAGAGGGAAGTTTGCATGTAAGCCCTGATTTCAGCTTAATCAGAGCTAGCAAGATAGGATGTAACAGATCTTGAATACCAAAATAATTTGTGGAGGTGTGTGTGATAAGGCAACATACAGATCAAGAATCAAAGAGATACTTCAGCTTGTCACACTGTATACAGGACTAACTGCTGCAGACAGTGTGCATGTAGAATGCAAAAATACATTAAATGAACACTTCATACCATCAAAATTACTGGCAGGCCTGGAATGGGCCTTCACAGTTTAATTATCCAAACTTACTGACGAATTTGGCTTCTGGAATTTTAACGCACAGTCAACTCAATGACAGAGGGCAGTTCAACAAGGTTATGATCAGCTGTTCTGCAGATGGAGGCAGCCAGGCTGACCTGCTGCTACAGGAGCCTTGATCTGGCAGAGCTCAGGAGCTCCAGCACAGCAGGGACCAACAATCCTAGACAGACAGTCCTGAAAAGCTGGCTTCCGGCAGTGCCCATTGGATCCCCTGCCCCAGGTCTGGGGAAGGGAAAACAGCAAGCACTGTGCAGACTCTGCACAGTCATCATGAACACTTAATCTTGGGGAAGCATTGGCCCCCTTCTAGCTCTGATCTCATCTGTATAGAGCCAGCCCTGAGCTGGGATCAGTAAAACAAACTTCAACTTAACTCTGCTTGGCCAAGTGTCTAAAGCACCACAATCCTCAGCACATATGTTAGTTCCTGTATTGATCACATTCTTCCCAGTTTCCACAGTGCCCCAGACAATACGAAGTTAATCACAGATAAAATATCAAGTGACCTGAGCTCCTCTCTGCCCATGAATGCTTCCCTGGGTGTTTAATAAAAAGGTAGTTAAAGGTATTCCTAGCATCCCAGACAATAACTTGTTAGTAAAGAGGATCTGCCTCAGACTGAAGCAGAAACAGGCAATTGTATTTGCCCAGGACCAGTTCAGTGTAAGGTTAAAAACGTTTAGAAGGCTGTCCCAAAATAAATTATTGCGAGAAAACACATCTGCAGCCCTGTTCCATGGGAGGTGCCAAGCCTGTGCTCCACAAGTGCTGCAAAATTAGGAAAAAAATTGATACCACTCTATTCTTCTGTCTTCTAGGTTAAGAAATGAGGGCAAGAGCTCTAATGTGAGGAGGAAGCCACTAGTAAAAGATACTCAGACTCCTCTGTCTTCTGTTCTGCAGAACTGCTGTGTGTCCACCTCCTAACTATGGTACCTTGAAGACGCATTGTGCAGCTCTGGGAGATGGCTGACAGCACTGTTTCCTGCTCCCTGTTCCTCTGAAGGGACTGCTGTGATTGCACCTGTTCCTGACACCACCTGGCTAAATCTGCCCTCTGCCTGATCTTGGCACTTCTTCAGTGAAAATGGACACATTTAGATTTTCTACCTGGCATTTGCACTTTGGGTCGCTGTAAGCAGCCAGCCTTCACTTGGAGAAGTAAGACTTGGTCTAATTAGCTAATGACTCACGTACCAAGTGATTAACTTTTCCCTCATATTTCACATGACTTCTCAGAATTGTTTTTACAACTGATGTCAAAGTGACCCTGGCACACAGCGCCCCAGGCCACACCTTTCAAGGAGACATCACCTTCCAGTAGTTCACTACGCACTGAAATAACATCATGTAATGCATCAACTAAAGCAACAGCCTGTATACCTACAGATTTGCTCTCCAACAGTGGGAACAGGGACTACTTCAGGTAAGGACGCTAATGGAACGGGTAAATTTCAACCAGAAGCCCAGTGCTGAACAGCTCTGGTCACAGGCAAAGGAGCAATTGGTTCTCCTGCCCAGGCTTCTTCAAAGCAAAGCAGCTCCTGCTTTTAGCAACAAGCATGAGCACAAACCACTGCTGCACACACAGACCAACTGCACATCTTCCATGGATTTTAGCGCAATTATACATAGCCTGGCAGGGCACATGCTAAGATGGGATGAATATAACAATGCTGAGTGGTAAAGGATACTGTTACTAAGACAACAGGCTGAGAAGTTCTCCAGCACGTGGGGAGGCTCAAGCAGGGAGGAAAAAGCTCTTTACAAACTCTTCCCCAGATAAAAAGAATGACTTGATTCTCAAAGCACTAACTGCAGCTCCTGATCAAACCTCCCTTTTTCAGGCTAGTTCTCAGGACATTTTTGGGTTATCCTCCAACAGCTGACCCACCCGCCCCAAGTTTTACAAGCTTAGATGTCGGCTGTGGAGGCACATTCACGGTTTCTACTTCATCTATGAATCCAAGACCTTGTTCTCTTTTGCAGGATCATCAAAATCCAGCCAATCCTTCCCTATCCCTGTTATTTCTTGCAAACTCCACTGTTCTCCCATTCAACCCTTATTTTTGTTTTGTTTGCCAAGTTCTGGTGTTTCTTTCTGCCTCCCCAGA
This sequence comes from Psilopsiagon aymara, assembly GCA_024733675.1. Lineage (NCBI taxonomy): Eukaryota > Metazoa > Chordata > Aves > Psittaciformes > Psittacidae > Psilopsiagon > Psilopsiagon aymara. The sequence goes on along the minus strand of JANRGW010031008.1, from coordinate 7,955 downwards.
AAGCCTGTATTATCCCCTCCATCAAAACTTACGTCCCATACCACTACTCAAATGGAAAACAACTACCACCATCCTGACTTCTCAACTTTCCCAATACATCTTAACATATTATCAAAAATTATTGCCCTTTCCTCCTACTCAGCTACACTCTCCTGATTTGCAGACTAGCTTTATAAAAAGTTTGAATACTCCATCTGACTTCCTCCTCTGCCCTTCTTTACAATTACACAGCACCCCTGAGCACTAACAACGGTTAAATATTGTTAAAACGCCTCTTAAATAAGCTTATTTTAAACTGCACTATAACCAATTTGTATCTACATATATATAACAAAATACAGATAAAGGCTTCATAGTGCAGTTTTATACATATATATACACATATATACACACGTACATTTTTAAAGACATGTCTGCCTGTGGAGCCCAGAGACAAGTATTTAACATAGAACATTTGTACGAACAGCATAACACACTTAAATGTTCAACATTACAATTAGCTGCCAACACTTGCTCACCTACATTTACACAATGGGCAAAATGAAACCTCATGCTCTAAGGCTTCAGCTGGTCAGCTGGAAAAGAATATTCTTTCTCCTGTAGGCATGTGGATATATGTATGTATATGCACGCGTTTACACACGTATGTACACAGAGCTACGTATGTTTAGTATTTAGACGGAAAACGTGCCCAACAGTCAGGAAACGGCAGGAGCGCCGGTGCTGATGTGAGTAGCAGGCTCTGGCCGTTAGACTCTGCAAGCCCAAGCTCCCACCAGCACAGATTACTGCCACTGCATCGGTTCAACGCCTGCTTCGAAAACCGAGCGCACAGAATTAAATCAGCAAGCAGCGACAGGCGGTGACGGCGGAGCCCGAGAGAGGCGGTTTTAGGCAGCTCCGCCGCCGGTCAGCTCTGCCCGGTGCCGCAGGTGAGCCGACGCCCTTCGCGGTGGGGCCCTGCCCGGGCGGGGCGGCAGCGGCACACGCCCTGGGGGCGCCGGGCCCGCGAGGGG
>JANRGW010031007.1:4467-16733 GCA_024733675.1 Psilopsiagon aymara | reverse complement strand
ATGGGTTGCCCAGGGAAGTTGTGAATGCTCCATCCCTGGTGGTGTTCAAGGCCAGGTTGGACAGAGCCTTGGGTGATGTGGTTTAGTGTGAGGTGTCCCTGCCCATGGCAAGGGGGTCGGAACTGGGTGATCTTCAGGTCCTTTCCAACCCTAACTGTTCTATGATTCTATCTGACGTGTTGGCTGCATGTATAATACAAACGAAGTTTAAAACAATAGAGTGATAACTCTCATTTGGAAAGCCAGCACTGCATAGCTTCCAGAGCTTCCTGCTCTTGCAAGGAAGTTTTATATGTATCTAATAGAGTGGGCCCAGATTTAACTAATGCCTGTTACCACAATGTTAGCATGATGGTTTCCTCCTTGAGCACTGTTTCAGACAAATCTTCAGGAACTCGCCAACAAAGTTTAAATTGACAAGCCGGTACTCTTCATTGCGGTGCCGGGAGACACAGGGGATTGCTCCTCCAAGCATGTCTCATCCAAGCATCAACCAGGCTGTGATTATATTGTCCTTACACATACATACTCATTAGATTACTATGTCACATCATACTTCTAGAGTATGCCTCCTGCACGCACACAAAAATGTGGTAATGGGCCTTCTAGTGGTTATTCCTCCTTCACTTTGTTTTAGGATCTTCGTCATATCAGTCATACCAGTAACCACCAGCTGGTTCTGGCAAAGCTTGTCTTAGTAATTTCCTTTTCTCTACAGCTGCTAACAAAGCCTAACATCCTTGAGGTTACTTATTTACAACCCTATTCTTCAATCAACCCCGTTCTTCAGCACAAAGCCTAACCCAGGAGGATCTAGACCTAGTTCTGCATGGTAAGGGATGGCAAAATGTTGGTTGTTTAAGTGATAATCTCTTTATTCCTACCTATGTTGCAGTTTACAACAAATCATGCACAGAGAATGTTCTTGCCAATGCTTCTTTGCCTGCCAAGCAAAACTGTGTGACCATATCCAGAATCTGGGCATGACTGAGCTCAACAAGTTGTTTGCAAGGTAGGTGAGGTGCAAGTCAGTACCTTGAGAAATAGCACTGAGATGCAGTGTGAACCATTCCCCACACTCAGTAGTGGAGGAAAGCCCATACAGTTACCTCCTGGAGAGGACTGCACCAAAGACTGCTACAAGAGTTTCCATGGGGCAACAGATTTTTCCCCAGTGTGTATTTCTTTGAGGATCCAGCTTTTCATGCAATGATATGTCTTTGTACAGGGAGTGTCAGGAACCTAGGTTTTGCTTTGGGCTTTCCCACTCATATGGCAGCATGTGCTCACCCAGGAGAGATTCTGGCCAATGTGACCAGGAAGCTGTTGGGTGCTCCAGTTTCCAGCTGGTTAGGCACCTCCAGCTTCCCCTTACAGCTGCCTCTTGCTTGTAAAAAGCTAATAATCTAAGCCAATGTGAAAGGCTTTGAGGCTTCCTAATGAGCACTGGAGCATTTTAACCATTGCATTGGTTCAGCCCACTGATTTGACCTGTCAGGCTTTGGTGCTCTGTCCTAAAAGAGTAAGCAAGGCCTTGATACCACTTCTACGCGCCTTCTGAAAGGAGCCTTTAATTGTGAGCTGCCAGAGCTTGTGAATCAGGCAGATGTCACCAAAGGCAGAGAGCTCCTGAGCACAGGCCACCTAATCACATTCTCACTGCTAGCAATGCAGAGGGAGCCATCAACTCTTATCTTTTCAATGGTTAAAACCAAATTAGTCTTTCTTCTCTCAAATAAAAACTGAATAAATTTACTTTGTTGGGATCAAAGTGTTCAAGGACGATTCTTGATAAACAATTCCCAGGCTTCAGCTGGAAATGCAAATAGTAACTAATTCCACTGCAGTTTCCTGGAGCCCACAGAAAATGAAACTTCAGTGGATTGTTCCTGAGAGCCAAACACACATATTCTTTGTATGGTTTTTATTTGGTGTATTATTACTTGGGCCACAGGTGTAGGGTTTGGATTACTCTGTCGTGTGGGAGATTTAATATAGACCTTCAGGAAAATGTTCCAGCGTAAGGCCAAGGGTTGTGAGGAAGTTACAGACTTGATGTTGAAGGCATTTTAGAACTGATCATACTAATATGAAGGGGATTACCAGGGTAAACTTGATCTTGTTTCAGAGGAAACAGGTAGACTAGATGACTTGCAGAGCTATCTTCAGGTGGATTTCTGGAATAGACAGTCTTGCTTTGTCAACATAAGTCTGACTGTGATGACATGCTGCTGCTAGTACCTGATAAGCATAGAAATGGCTTTAAATAGCCAGGAAAAGGGAGCTGGGAGGCCTAGGTTCTGTTCCTGCTCTGCTAAATGGCTATGGATAAGTCCTTTTGCTTTCCAAGCAAACCTTCTACACCTTATCCCCATCTCATCTCCTTCAACTTTGGTGCAGGGCTGATTCTCAGCATGTGTTTTTGGAGCACTGAGCACAGCACAGCTCAGGTCCTTGGGGCTGCAAAATTTGAGTAATGTTGTTTTCTAATTTAATTTACAGATGAGGGAAGCTGTCCTGGCTTCAGCTGGGACAGAGTCAGTTTTCTTACTAGTACCTGGTGCAGTGCTGTGTTTTAGCTTTAGTCTGAGAACAGTGTTGACAGCACACTGATGTTTTAGTTGTTGCTAAGTAATGCTTATCCTGATCCAGGACTTCTCAGCTGTCATTCTCTGCCAGTGAGGAAGGGTACAAAAAGCCAGGAGGGAGCAGAGCCAGGACACCTGACCCAAACTAGCCAAAGGGGTATTCCATACCACAGAATGTCATGCTCAGTATAGAAGCTGGGGGAGGGTAGGTGGGGAAGGGTGGATAGCTGCTTGCAGATGGAGTGGGCTTCAGTCAGCGTGTGGTAAGCTATCATATTGTGCAGCACTTGTCTTTCTTGGGTTTTATTCCTCTCTTTTTTTGTTGTCTCACTTTTCATTAAAATATTACTTTATTTCAATTACTAGATTGTTCTTACCTCTACCCATGTGTTTTACCTTTTTCCAGTTCTCCCCACCCCAAGAGCAAGTGGCTGTGTGGTACTTCGTGCCAGCTGGGGTTAAACCTTGGCAGAGGCATAAAAGGTGGAAGGTTGAACACTTGAAATGTTGTCTCTTAATAAACTAGGTCACTTATTGCTAAAAGGGGATGTTTTTAAACACTGAGAATTGCTTCTGAGAGCACATTGTGCATGAAGAGGCGGAGCCAGCAAGAAGGGCCACTGTTGGCCCTCCTAAAGAAGATATGTTTGCCAGTTATTTCATCTTTCATGGGGGCTGATGGATGTAGTGGTGGCAAATGGTTAGTAAATAATTAAGATCTAAAGCCGAGCACATGAGTTTCTAAAGGTACTAGCTAAGACTCAGCTTATAGTTTTGGCTTGTGAGTTGTGCTGGGTTTGTTTTTTGTGCCTTCTCTGCAGAGGACTGACTATAGCTGGATTTTTGTTTTCAGTTAAGAAGGGGAATAATCACTTTGTACTTTGCCTCACTTTTTTTAGTGAGGATGGTGGTTATATAGACAACCTCTTCACAAGCAGATTGGGTAGTGTGGATGGATATGTGAACAGTGTTGCCTTCTTTCTTAAAACTGCTTGACTATTTGTTCTTCTCATTTCTTGTGTCTTTCCTCTGAGCGCACATGCATATAGTGTGTTCCAGGTGCTATGAACATGGTGTACAATCACACCACAAAATTAACATTTGAGTGTTTTGAGTTTTTTTCATCAGCAGTTTCTGCTTTATAATATATGCCAGCAGGAAGCAGTTCAGTGAGTATTTTGGTTTTGTCACCATAATGCCTGATATTCAATTCCTTGTTAGTTTTCTTTCTCAGGTGCCTACTGCTGCATTGATACTAGATTCTTACTGGTTTTTATTGATTCTAAAGTGAAATGAAATTTTTATTCTTAGTATGAATGTCATAGTCCCTTTTTAGAGAAAATTTTCTTTTAAAACACATTGTGCTATGGAGTCTCTGAGAACTGAGGTGCATCAATGATGTATTCAGAGATCTACAGATGAATCTTTTGTGAAGGTCACTTAAATCTCTTGAAATACTGCTATTCCCCTCCTGGCTTGGATGATGAAAATACTGAGTGTAGATACTTGTGGTTTGATTTAATGTTGACTTTTGCTTGTAAGATCACTTAACCTGTAGCTTCTTTGGCAGTGACATGGCCACACTGGGATGCCAGAATCTGGTAGAGGAATGGGATGGGATAAGAAGATGTCTTTTAAAATCAAGGAAGTGCATGTAAATCTTAGCCACAAATGACAGTAGAACTGTGCAGCTTATGATAGAACTTTATTATATACTCGATGACATCCCTTATTTTATCAGTAAGCAACAGTACCTATCTGATAACACTTTTAATCTTTGCAGTAGTAAGACTAGTAATTAATAAAACCTCAGATGTGAGGCAGATCCCAAGGTGACGTCTGTAGAGGAAAAATATGCAGTAAGAATGACCAGAGCTATTTCTGGTTGCTCAGTAAATATATAGGCTTAATACAAAATAATTAAGTGTGATTAAGTGCTCAGTGTGCTTGCTAAAAGAGCACAGTTAGAGTGGGATCAGCCAACGTAAGTATGAAAAAGACTCCTGCACTGATTTTTGTGATGAAAATGGAACAAAGGCAGGGAGCCATTAGAAGATGGCTTCTCATACTCATTCCTGCTATTTTTAACACTGGATATTTCTGGAAGAAGCAAACCTTGGAAGAAGCAAAGACATGTACTAGTTTGCCAACTACTATTATCTTGCAACTGCCATCTGGCCACCAACTCCCAAGTAGCTGTCTAAAATAATGGAATAGTTCCTGCAACATGTAAGCTATCAGGGAGACCTTGGCTGGAGAGGTGATGTGTTATTGCCACTGTTACTGGGTAATTGTGTGTTAGCCCTTTTCCTCTCTGACCCTGCAGCTGAGTTCAGAAACTGTAAAAGACATAGGTAATGATTCCTCTGTTGGTACTCAGGATGGAAGCTACCAACCACTCCAATGAAAAAGGCTTCCAAAAAAGTATTATTGTTGATGAAAAGCTGCCTTTAAAATGCAGTCTTTCTACTAAAAAAAACCCCACCATAGCAACCTGATGCTGTTACTTTTGTACCAAGCGTGTTTATTCTGTCAGTAGAAACCTGGGAGCTTTTTTGTAATTACAAACTCGGGCTGTGGCTCTGCGTGATAATGAGCCCTGTGACAGAAAGGAACGAGATTATGTGCTCAGTTCAGGCACCAAAAAGTGTTGAACTGCTACAAACTGTGCCTGTAAAAGTTTGGTCTGAAAATGTCAAAGGGGAAGTTTCATCTCACAGCTTTTCTCATAGCTTTTATGGCACGTTGTTTTATCTCTTCTGGTATAAACTGGTATAAAGTGCAGCTGAGCAGTCTCATCCTGATGAAATTTGTCCTGCTGACTATGTGGTGACGCACAGCTCCCTTTGTTGAGGGCCACACAACCACCAAGACTGCTGTGGGTTTGAAAAGCCCTTCCTCTCAAGGACATTTACAAGCAGGTTGCCTTTGCTAAGGATACACTTACATGTGTACCTCTTTCAGTGGTGGTGCAACTCTACTAACTTAGAGTCTTGGGGTTTGGTTCCCCCTTTCCAGCAACCATCAAATTTGAGGTCTGGCACAGCTGAGAAGACCTCTGAGGTACAGATGAGAAATGGAGAGGAGAGAAGAGAAGGAAAGAACGCTGAAAGGTAGAGACAAGCAGGAATCTTTTAAATCAGCTTTGTCTCAGAGAAACAGCAGAACTATAGCTGTGATCTGAGAGGGGTTTATAGTAAAAAAACTCAAGACTCGGACTTGGTAAACAAATTTCCAGTGTGGTACAGATCTGTGTGTGCTTTTTCAGAGCTGAGTTGCCTCTGGTCAATGGGAAGATAAAAAGAACCTCAGGACTGTCAAAACAACACACTTGCAGGTGAAGGTTGCTTTTTTTTTTTTTGCTTTTGGTGAGAGGAGAAATAAAAACAAGCTGCATTGTTCAGGTAGTGTTTACTTTATTTGGTTACACTGCCATTTGTAGTGAAGCTCTGACACTCCGCAAGGTACTTTTAACATTGGCTATTGAGCATGGGTATGAATTCTGTGTTTGAGTCCTCATCCTTATCTGATGCTAGCTGTGAAATCCCCAACTCTAGAAAGCTGGGATTCTGAAATCTTATCCTGCCTTTGGAATATGTCCTACCTTGGCTCTGTATGCAGCTCAGACAGGTCCTCTCTAATGAAAGGGACAGGGAAGTTTATATAGTGGGCATGATGTGCTGTGGTATGGAATACCTCTTTGGTCAGTTTGGGTCAGGTGTCCTGTCTCTGCTTACTTCCTGCTTCCCCTCCTCCCTGGCAGAGCATGAGGCTCAGAAAGCCCTTGGTCAGAGTAAACATTACTGAGCAGCAACCAAAAACATCAGTGTTGTCAGCATTGTTCACATGCTGAAAGTCAAAAACACAGCACTGCACCAGCTACTGAGAAGGAGAAAAATGACCGTGACTGCTGAACCCAGCACAGCAGTATAGCTGGGCAACAGGAAAGGCAACTTTGGGAGTGAAAAAAGTAGACTGGGGCACAGAAAGAAATGCAGTAATTGCTGCAAGAAGGTATTTGTGTCTGAAATAAAAAGTATAAAAAAATTAAGTAAGTCTTTGTGACCCTGTAAGAGGTAAGAGTCCAGTGCATCTGTAAGTATAATTGTCAGTGCTTTGTGCTGAAAAGATGAGCTAGGTGTCTTAAAATAGCTTTCCCCTCTTTTGTCTCCCTTCCCACACCCAGATCAAAGGTGTCAAAACCTATGCCAGGAACTAGCCAGGAAACTGAGGCAGACACCTTTTTTTTTATTTTTTTTTCTATGAATTTTTCAAGAAAATGAGCAGTTGTGGCCCATCATTGGGTCAGGGAAGACCTAATGTGCTCATGTAAGCATGCGCATTCACCTACCAAGTGAAACCCTTTCTCCAGAAGCAATAGCTATTTACAAGCTGGTTATGAAAGTAAAATTGATCCCTTATTGTGAAAGCAGGACAGCTCTGGTTCTCTGACTTTACTTGGAATTTCCTTCCATGTACTTTTTCCATGCAATTTTTTTTTATTTCCTTGTAGTATTTCCTAGTGTAGAGTCCTTAATTTTCTTCCCTGGGAAGCAAACTTTCCGGTACTTAAGAAATCAGAGAAGTTGTTTCTCTTTTAGTGTTAGTGTGTGTACTTACATCTGGTCACAAGTGTTGGCTGGAAAGTATTGGTGTTGGTCTCATGACATAGCCTGTCTTGTGTATTGTAATAGAGATCTTTCTGGAAAAATCTGGCAGACAGAAGAAGTGGCTTTAAGTGCATTAATCCTTGACAGTCTCCTTTCTGAGTAAAAATAGTCTCATTTTTGAAGTGAGAGGACAAGATAGAACAACATAAGGGTTTGGTAGGTGGCTTGGATTGGGAAGAGAAGCTAAGCAGAATAGTGTCCCTCATCTGTACACCAATTCTCTATTTCCTTGCTTGTTACTCTTTATGATGGGATGCACAGTCCAGACGCTGTTAATGGAGGAGCAGCTGAGTGAGGCTCATATTTGAATAGATCATGAGCTGGATTCTCCAGGATAGTCTCTCTTCACTGTTCATACTGTTGTACGCAACTGTTTCCTGGCTTGGCTGATCTTGCTGTGCAGGCAATCTCCAGGCTGATGTTCATGCTGGCACTGCTGCTTACTTGGCATCAAAGAGGCAAGGAGGGATGGACTGATGGCAGCCTGGGCCTGGGAGAAGGGGAGCTGGTTGGGTACCACAGGAGCAGCCCTCAGCTGGCGAAAGGTCAGCTCCACTTACAGCTTATCCCTTGTGCCTCCAGCTAAAGCTGGGGCTGTGATTCATTTGCAGCTCCCTGCTTGCTCTCAATAGGTCAGAGCCAAAATTTATCTGCAAAAGAACAGTCTCCAAGCTGCTGCAGGTCCCTGTGTAAATCAGTATAGACTTAGCTACCTGTATAGCCACAGAATGGCTCTGTATAAAATCAGAGAACAGCATGTGGCTGTATTTCAGCCTGTATTTGCCTTGCCATTTGCATCCCTGGAAAGGCAATGTTGGACTATGAATATTCTGGACCATCTCATTTCTTTATGTCCATCCAGATTTTCCAGTCAGCTACAAGATTGGAAGTCTTCTAGGGGAAAGGCATGATTTCTTGTTATTTTCAGGTTACGGCAAGCACAATGGGAGGGCAGTGGGTGTGAGAATGAATGATGACATGTGCCAGGTTCTGACACCAGGAGAGGTCTGAATGCAAGACATGGAGCAAAGGGAAGGTTTGTCTTTCCTGGTGCGGACCATATCTCACAGTGGAGAGCCATAAGGGAGGGCTGAGAGTATAATTTTTTGAGATGCTGTTGAGATCAGATGCCTGCTTTGTTTGCTCCTTCAGGAGCTGTAATGAACCAGGGGGTGTGCTTGAGCAGTAAGATAACCAGGCCTTGCAGTACGATCAGGTTTGCAGTGACGGTAAGTGTCACTGGATATTTTGGTTTATCTGAGCTCCTGAAAAAGTAGCCATAGTTGTTATACATCATTTTAATAGCCCTGAGCAATGAAAGTGCTACTTGCATGCATATCTTAATGGGTGTAATTTCCTGCTCTTTATGCAGTTTGTCACACCTAGAAAAAGGGTTCTGAGTAATACTGGCTTGCTTATTAAGGTGTGTTTTCACATGGAGCAGACTGACAGGCAGTCAAAAGCCCAACAGAATGGTCTCCTAGGGCACTTTTAACCTGGCCTTTGTGGCTGGCATTCACTAGCCAACTAGTCTTTTCCATTCGCTAGATGGTAATGGTGATTTCATTTAGGGCAGTATTTTCTTTCCCCTTGTTGGCGTTACTGTCATGGCCTTGCACTTGCACACCCGGAGCTGATATTTGCCACTCTGAGCATCACACCCTGGGCAGTAGCTCTTCCTTTACATTAGAGGACCCAATAATATGTTTGCATAGAATTGGCAGGCAGCACCTGCTTCTGCCTGGCATGTGCTCTGATCAGGACTATCTGTGTGATACACAGGGACAAGCAACAGGGGATTTGAGTGGATCTTGGTGGAAACTATACATCTGCTATGGGAAAAGGATGGGAGGAATGACCTGCTGCACTGGAGGGGTGCCTGGCAAAGATGCTCGTTTGGGGACCCTATCACTGCTTGTGCTGAGTAGCCACTGGGGAGAGTTTTCCTCTCCATTGCTAATTGTTTATCTCCTCTTCCCCACCCCTCCACTTCTAAAGGAACTTTCACCATCACAGTCGATTTACGGCATCAGCTAGGATAATGCTAATAAATCTTTGTGGATATGCATATGACACACAGTTCTTTGTGAGGATGTTCTAGTCCTGAGTAAGTTGTCCTTTAATATGCCAGCAGACTAAATGCATCTAATACTCATGATCCCTGTGTTTGGGAGTTACATGCAGAACAAAGAGCCATGTTCTCTGGATTGTTTCCAGCCTGATTTCTATGAGTTTCATTTGATGTCTGCAGATCTTTGTACTTGGAGGCTCAGTGCACAGCTGAATCTCTTCCACACACAATTCCACACAGCTCAGGATTTTACTGACCTGTCATATTGTCTCCTCAGACATCTTGTTCTCAGACTTAATTCCTTTCACAAATCCTCTGTCCTGCAGTGTGACACATTCCTGTTACTATTCTGTAAAAGCAGAAGCAAACCAAGTTGCTCGGGCTGATTCTGCCTCCAGTGGCAGGAGGAGCCACAAAAGCACTTATGATCTCTAAGAAGGGACGTACTGTTTCTGCTCTCCAAGATGGCAAAAGGTGATGCTATCTCCTGCTGCGCAGTACAGGCAAGCTCTGTTTATTTCACTTGTGCTCTGATCTGTATACAAGTGCAAAAGTGGCATCTCTCAGCAGCAGTCTCTGCTCACCTTACATTTCTGATACCCTGGAAAGCAATGGAAGCAGTAAGCCTGTTCTCCAGAGCTGTGTGCCATCTGGTTGGGCCCTCCCTTGCTCTTTTCTCTGCCTCTCCCCTTTCTGTGTTAGTAGGGACCCAGCCCTTCATTTTGGGAGCAGCAAAAATCAGTTTTTCCCTCTGCTGCTGTGAACTGCTGGAAAAGAAGACTAGTTCTAGTCCTTTTGATATACTGAAAAATGGTATTCTTCAAATGATAGATCTTGCTGAGAAAAGGTGTAAATGCCTTCTTTGCTTCAGTTTTCAGTGCCAAGGCCAGCACTCAGGAACCCCTGACCCAGGAGACCAGGGAGAAGGTCTGGAGAAAGGAATTTTTAACCTTGGTGGAGGAGAATTGGCTTAAAGATCATTTAGAGAAACTTGACATCTATAAGTCCCTGGGCCCTGACAGAATGCACCCAAGGGGGCTGAGAGAGCGGGCAGACATCATTGCTAGGCCACTCTCAATCATCTTTGAAATGTCACGGCAATCAGGGGAGGTGCCTGAGGACTGGAAGAAAGCAAATGTCACCCCAGTCTTCAAACAGGGCAACAAGAAGAACCCCGGGAAGTACAGGCCAGTCAGCCTCACCTCCATCCCTGGAAAGCTGATGGAATGGCTCATCCTGGAGGCCATCTCTGAGTATGCAGAGAGACAAGAAGGTGATCAGGAGTAGTCAGCATGGATTCATCAAACAGAAATCATGCTTAACCAACTTGATTGCCTTTTGTGATGGGACAGTTGGCTGGATAAATGGAGAGCAGTCAATTTTGTCTACCTGGACTTCAGCAGGGCTTTCAACACTGTCTCCCATGACACCCTTGTAGGCAAGCTCAGGCAGTGCAGGCTGGGCAAGAATTGTCTGAATGGCAGGTCTCAGAGGGCTGTTGGAGACTTTAACTCATGGTGTCCCCCAAAAATGGGGGGTCCAGTATTTGGTTAACTTATTCATTAATGACATGGGCTATATGAACCCTGGTGGTGCTTTCAACCTCAACCATTCTGTGATCTGAATAAGTCTTTTCTGTCTTACAGGTAAATCACAAAATTGTAACCTAAAGAATGGTTGTTTTCCAACTGCCATCATATCCAATGTTTGTTACTTCTTTTACATCAGAAATAAAGGTTGAGGGTTATGAATGCTTTAGCTACTTCTGACTTGAGCACCATAAAGCAGAAGGGATGCTGGATACCTGAGTAGTACAAAGCTCTTACCAGTCAGTTCATTTCCAAACATTTTCCTTCCTCCTTCTATCCAGAGAAATGGCATCAAAATTAAATGCTTGCCAGATGTTTTCCATGGTCTCAGATAATCACTGCTCAAGCAAAAGCAGGGAGGGACATCTGCAGGATCCTGGTCAGTTCAAGGAGAGACATAGAATATAGAATCAACTAGGCTGGAAAAGACATTTAAGACCATCAAGTCATGCAGTGATGCAGAGAAGTGGTGGGACCACGAAGCTGGGCAACTCCTTCTGCAGCTGTAGGCAAGTAGAGCAGATGGAAGAAAGTCACATACAGTTGGCAGTGCAGCACTGCTGCAATCAAGGTGCTCCAGGGCACTTTGCTACCAGTGAGATGCTGGATGTGCTCCAGTTTTCCAGTGCCTGTAGACAGGGCAGGGTTGAGCTGCTGTTCAGCACTTTTAGGGCTCCTAACTCTGACAACAGCATTGACTGGTACTTGTGATTGCCATGATATTATGAAAAAACTTCGTTATATTTCAGTCTGATCGTATTCTTAGAAGATGAATGTTACCAATGTTGTAAGTGAACAAGAAGTTATTGCAGAGATTTGCTGAGTGAGGCTGCTGCAGGAATGCTGATGAACAGTGGTCTTCTCCCTTCTGGGGTTGCAAGAGCTACTGGCAAGCTGGAGGGAATTCACAGGGAAAAAAAGAAAAGTGATGAGGGGCTTGGAAGGTTTGATACATAGGGATGGTTAAAGTATTCAGTATGTCAGACTGGAATAAGTGGTAGCTGAGAAGGGACAAAACAAACAGTTCTGTAAATGTGGAAAGAAAGAAGAATTATTTGGGGCTCCTTCTGATGGCAGAAAAAGGCAGGGAAAGTACTGAAGCAAGGAAAATTGAAGTTACTTTGGATGCTAGGAAGAACTTACGAATAGGGCTGCATAGGTTTGGTTGATACTTTAGAGGGAAGGAATGCCATCCAAACACGCTTGTGAGGTGGGCTGATGCCAACCTGATGAAGTTTAACCATGCCAAGTGCAAGGTCCTACACCTGGGGCAGAGCAATCCCAGGCACAGCTACAGGTTGGGCAGAGAAGAGATTCAGAGCAGCCCTGTGGAGAAGGACTTGGGGGT